>NNCF01128177.1:176651-188234 GCA_002313205.1 Laupala kohalensis | reverse complement strand
AGGACAATAAACTAATTTACTCTCCGGAAGCAAGTAAGGGAGCATCCCATCAATTCCAATCAAGGGTCCTAAGGCAGAGGCGGATTCAAAAATTTCAGCAAAAAATCCTAGATAAGATAAAAAGTTAGCTGCGAGTGATAATACTTATGGAATGTCAATATGTTTGTAATTTAACACAAAAATTTACGTGTACAAATTATTATCGAACTATAGATTATTCGGAGTATAGTGTTTAAGAATTGAAATAACAGTAAATTCACGATTTATTATTATAATAGAAATGTCCCTAGACAAAGCCTAGGGAACCTGTATAAGAAATCCTCCTCTACCCGAAGGAAAACCGGAGCATAACCCGGATGAAGATGGGGCTACAGAATACATGTACACAACCGTGCCATAGATGAGTACACATAAACTAAATTAATATGAATCATAAGACAACAATCATGCAATAAAATAGTTTTTGAAATTGTCATAAGTTATTTAAAAAGTACTACAGCAATGACGTGATTAAGCATACTTAAATTCCAGGAAGAACAACTCAAGTCAAAGCTGAAAAATAATGTTCAAATCGAGACAGGTTTTGAAGTCAGTACATTCATAGTGGTAATTACACGAAACAGCCAAAAAGAATAAAAGATTTTTAAATTTTCATTAATAACGTTGTTAATGGGCAGTCAATGGCACCCTAAGGGAAGTAAAGGGAATGCTGTTAATTGCCTTGTCACCGGCCGGTAGCTTTGTACGCGTTGAGCCTCTTTATGAACCCCATTCTAGTCGTCCCTTTAGCGTTGGACGACCCTTTCCTTGCTTAAGGACATCAGACCTCTAGTTGGCTGTTGGTTGTGAAAAATTGTATTGCGTTTTTTAACTCAGTTATGTGAAGAACCCGCACATTAATTCTGAGGTGAATTTAATTTTATGGGCCAGTTTGGTTGGCCGTAATACTATACATTACGTGATGATAAATTAAAGGCGTTTTTGAAATGCGCGCGNATATATATATATATATATATATATATATATATATATATATATATATATATATATATATATATATATATATATATATATTAAATATTTTTAAACCGTATTATAAAAGAAATGTAATAATACATGCTTTCAGAACGTAACCCAATTAATTTAATATTACCCGGATATTGTGTCGTTGCACTGTAGAGTTCTGGAATGGCACCTAAGTCATAACGCGATTCTTGAAGAAAAGATCCTTTCAACTTACGAAACTCCTTCAAGAGGGGATATCAGACGAGCAAAAACTCCTTGGTACTCAGCTTTATTTCTCCAGATTATGTGATTGTATGTCGACTTCTGGATAAGAGAGTTTTATTACTTGGAACCAATAAAAGTTACCTTCTGACTTCTGTTCAGTTATTGTAAATAAGTATGTATGAATTGTGGGAAAAAAATCATGGAAGGGTAAACATCGTAGAAACTATTAAATAATATTTGAGATAGTCCATCTGATATTGAAGCCCTTTATGAGACTGTGGTGGAAGAAATGAGACAGTATTATGAAACCAAAATTCGTTCATTATGTATGCGTACGAATCCAACTTCAACGTTAAATGAACCTTACTATTCTCATGCCTTGTACATAAAGGTTTACATTTTGTGATAACGTTCTTACTGTTGAAGAGGGATATTTTTAGGGATAATGTCATCCCTTCCTCAGTGATTCCCAAATTCTTTTTTGTCTCTCATGATACATGTGTTGTGAAACAATGCATAAGTGCTTGAGGGGGAAATAGTGACTGACCGTAGATATCTTGGACTTGGTTTCAAAAAGGAAAAAAAAAGTATATGAAAGCGATATAATTAATTTACACATACTAGATCGTAGTTTTAAAGAAGTTAATAAATTGTTTTAAATTTGTTCGAATTATTAGAGAGTGTTAATTTCTTTCTCTAATTCCATCCACGTTTATTAAACGTTTGAAAAAGTTAGGTTGAAAACGTATAAAACTACAGTTGACCACGATAGTATCTCTTGCGCTATTTATGTCACACCCTCCGCCACATTGAGTTAATATTTATTTTTTAACGTTCTAGATCCCCCGCATCCTACTCATATCAGGTTCATTACTTCTTTCACAGTATTATGTTCCTTCCTGCCAATTCATACACACACTCACCGAAAAATGGAGAAGCGACTATCTCACAACGAGGAGGTGATTGTAATCTATTTCGAATTTTCCTAAAGTATTTCATATGTTACGTATTTTATTCTAGAATATTTCAAATAAATTACATTAGTGCCTGTTCTTTCTAGTATTGAATGTATGATAATGCATATATTCATTTACAAAAATTGACTCCTCTCAGAACGATATAATTGTGTCGATAGTATCACCTTTTTTCCAGGAGTGTCACCATTTAACGCCGGACCCTTACAAAACAGAGAAAAGTGAAAAATAATCATGTGGACCTCGTCTCGTTTGGGGGAAACACCGCTGCCGCTCCGAACAAAACAGCAGCAGCGAGCGCGACTTGCGTATCGTGAGGGTGACTGCGACTCCCTCGTTAATGAGCTCTGTCGGAGGGACAAGAGGCGGTGGAGGAAAGGTCCTTTTTATGCGGAGAGCGCCGCGGGAGGTCAGTGTGAGACCCTGCGGCCCACCCCCACCTGTCCTATTTGTTTCCCGCCCCTCTGACGCGACATCGCCCCGGTCCACGGCGAAGATCGTCGGTCCTCTGGACACAGTTGTGCGGATTGAAGAAGTGGTCGAATGGAACTAAAACGCTTTCAAAATGGGCACTACATTTTACAATTCAAATAGTTTATATTCACTCAAAATTTCGACCTCTTTACTAGTCATATCATGAGGTAAACGTTTTTACAAGAAATTAAAAAGTACATGGAAAGTTGCTTTCGTGTAATCTAAAGAGAATATAAAAGATGAATGTATATAACAATATATAATTATGACGTAGTGTTTGATGAGCTAAGTTGATTATTATTCTTTACCAAAGAAGTTTCAATAATATATTTGGGTTAATTTTCATTTTTTAAGAATAATTTTTGGATAGATTTTTTTAATAACGAGGATATTTTAATCGATTACTAGTACATTCGTAAACATTTTTTGATGAATAATTTACTACGCAAGTAAGCGCCTTTTATTGTAAAATCCATCTTGACTAAAAGAATCAAGTATTTTTTATTCCATTCTTACACTGTAAATTTATTTTTAACACCTTTAGAATTTTTCTCCCCGACCTGATCCGTTGTGGATATATAACAATCAGATATCACTTCGTGATATCCGTGCGGTGTATAGACATTACCAGTTACGCCGTCAAGATGCTCTGGTACTTCCATTCAGTACAACCATCTGGTACTTTTATTCTACTTTGCAGATGTTTTCTCCTTTAAATTTTTACCTTTCTTTCTCCGTATGATTGTGCACTGTTTGTAACCAATTTTTTGACTGTAAATTTATTCTTAATTTGTCACTTATGTCTGCTTTCCGTTATGTTTTGATTCAAGATATCAATTTTTTGCAAATATCGGCGTTCGTTTGCTACCCAAATAATTTATATCTTATCTCTTATATTAATGACGTCACTGTAATTTCAACAGTAAATTATGTGTGCTATATGATCAATTAATTTGTCCAAATTGTTAAAACAACAAATATACTGAAGTTTTTAAAATGTTTTTATTTTGTTTTGTTTTGTTTTTTTCGTGCATGACTCGTTTCGTTCGAATTTTGATCTTTCGGTGTTATACCACGCTCCCCACTGTATTTGTCCCTCACCGTGTGAAGTGGACTCGGACCCTGTGCCTTAGTTAATGCTCGTACGTGGGTGGCCGTTTTCTTGGGATTCCCTGCCGGTGGCACTCTCTCTCTTTCTCTCTCTTTCTCTCTCTTTCTCTCTCTCTCTCTCTCTCTGCATTTAGATCGCAGATGCGGGAAGAAATTTGGGGCTATTCCTCGACGTATTGTGAAGAATATTAGGAATGAAGATTATTAGGAAGATTCGAGGTTATGTGGATTCTTTATTAAGCTTTTTTAACATTGTTGCTTGACTCAGTATTCGTAAATGAATGTTTCGTTGAGAAACGCCGATGTATTCAATTTTAATAGTGAGATGGGGAATTTATTGAAATACCTCCATTGCTATTTTATTCACAGCAAATGATCTGAAAAAACACTAAGTATTAAAACATGAGACGAAACGATAGAATGAGATAGAATGATTTAACGGACGTGTAATTATTTACAAGGTATATGACACTAGATATATGTATATATCTTAAAGTCACTTATTTCATTGTGCAAGGTTTGTTTATAAGTAGGCACATATGTCTGTTCCTCTCTTTCTACCCAACCCCTCTCACGTTCTTTCTTTGTTTCTTTCCGTTTTTTACTTCTTTCGTTTTTTCTTTCCTTGTTTTCTGTTTTGTAACTCTGTGTTATACCCGAAGTATTCATTCGCACATAATTATTTCATCCCTTCACCTACTGACGCAAATGAAAATACACACTAGTTTACTCATGCTTTTGATACTAACAATTAACCGAAACATATTGCTTTTAAACATAAACTTTAATAATAGAGAAATCGAAATAAAATACTTAATAGAAAAGAATACCCTCGCGTTTCACTCGATTTCGAACTTTCTCACACTGTTTTAGTGTCAGTGTGAGGAAGCGAGTGAAGAAAATAGGGACACGCATTCCACCTTTCATTTGTCGATTTATCGCACTTGGTTGCTATGGACCAGCCGAATCATGATCTGTGTTCGTGCCGTTGTTGTCACGCGTTCGCCAGTTGTATTTCCACCTCCTTCGGGGTGCGGTCTACTTAGAAAGTGTAGCTAGAGGCGATTGGATTCCTATTCTCACTGACGAAAATCCATGCTGCAGGGAGAGCTCTGTACAGAGAAGTGTGAAAGGAGGCGGTTTCTTCGTTGATTTCACTTCGTAAATTGGTTTAGAAATAAGGTTTTCTTATGTGAATATGTTGATTGTTTGGTATCGCTTTCTTGTGGTTTCTTTTTTTCTTCCTACTTTTTGCGAGTTTTAATTTTCATTGGGTTGTTCGTATGAAGTGACAAATCCCATCCATTAATTCAAGGATCATGGGTTCAAGTATTAGTTTGGTCATGGTTCTTTGAACCGTGAGTCGCAGAAGGTAATAGGACAGTAAAGCAGAATACTTAATGTAATTAAGTACGAAGTGTCTGTACTTGATTTGTTTTTTCTATTTGAGATAGGTATCACGTATAAAACGCTCCGAAAAAATGAGAAATGACTATGATAAAATTCTGGAACTGGAAAGATGAAGAAAGAATAATATTTTCAATCTTAAGTTACTTTATCCATTCTTCAATCTAGTTGCGAGTGAGCAGGGAAAACAGAAGTTACAGAAACACCCGACTATTATTTTGGATCTCATTCAAATTATCACTTTCAAGAGCAATTGGCGTTTTCATAAATTTGATTTATGAAGAACCTTTAAAAGGGTTGCAGTGTGAGGTTCTGTAAACATTAATATCTGTGCAACATTACAAAGATTGTCATGTATATCATCGGACATTAAATGCTTCTTCCTTTGTGTGCATAAAATCTTATAAATCCTTGGTATTCTATAAGAATCCATTTGAAGCTCACATTTTCAAAAGTCCTTGGGAATTTTTCTGCACTTTGATAATACTTAAGAGGGATGTGTATAATTGGTCCACAAAGGAACGAGGTAAAAGGTTTTGACACATCGTAAACCTCTGTTTAAAATTACTTACTTAATATACCGATGACGATACTGGTACTGGTAGGATCATCGACTGATCTGGAGTGCTGGATCAATCCTCCACGGCCGAATAGACTGGGGATTTCAGATGAGGTTTTCTTTACCAACTCGAAAGTGTTATGTCGGTGCTGTTCCTAAACCAACACCTGTCCTACACCGAAAGCACGGCTCGGTATAAGAAAAGACCTCATGACGTCAATCTTTACCGACAACCGTGACGTTGTGGTTCCGTCTTCACCCACTACGCAATGCAGAGCGGGAAAAGAATTTCCCGCTCCATCGAAGTAGGTGAGGTTGTCAGCTTGGTTTTCCCTGACGTATTACATACCAATGTTGGTTTGTTACTAACAAATCGCATGCGGACGGGTTATCAACCCCGCCAGTACTATGTTTAATTGTAAGTTGCAAATAAAGCCCTTTTTCGATTCCCATCATTCCCCGGAGACCCAACATCTCCCTTCCCAATTCTTTCGCCCAAATCATGACGATAGGTTAGATTATCTGAATCTCGCCAATTCATAAATTAAGACTTGAAATAAATAAATAAAATCTGATCGTAAGTGGTAAAATTGAACGAAGTTTCGAAGAGTTGACGAAAAGGGAAGAGGAATTTTGAGTCGATGGAAGAGGAACCTGAGATTTATAGATCTCACCCGCAACTCACGTCCTGATATGACCGCGGGGCGAAACTGACTTCCTCAGATCTAGTCATGGGTGTTTCGCGGAATGGAATAGAAATTGAATCCCTCGTGTATCTCACGTTGAGCACCTGCTCGTGTTTGCATCGCTCCGTGCTTTCTCCGCTTCCTCCGTCGATGTGTCGTGACAGTGAGCTCGCCGCGCCCGATCACGTTGCCACCGACTCGCACCCGCGTCAGCACAAGAACCAGCGCCCGTCCGCCCGCCCGCGCTTTCCAACATGCCTTCCTTCCTCCGCTGTAGCCTCAGGCACCGACTACACATCGCTCATTGGATTTTGAATAGATCGGTTTCTGTAAGGTAGTACTAGCGTAGGTAGAATTAAATTACTAAAATATCTTAAATTGGCATAAATAGAGTAACATACACTTATTTTGATTTCAACTTGAAAAAATAAACCTCAACGGACATTAAAATCAAATAATTGCAATTATAATTGATGTTGAAATACAATGAGTCTAATGGAGAAATCACTTATTTACAAAATAAGACCAACTTTTAAATCACAAAAGCGATGGACGTTTATTTGTAGTTAATTTTCCGTAGTATTTTTACATCACTTTTATCTATAGGTCACCGGACATCTGAGGAAGATATTTCACTTGGTGAGATATCTATTTCTCATTATTTATAATTATCTAAATTTATTTATGTAACAAAATGAATTTGTACTTTGTTAGAGACCATGTAATGAAATGTAGTTAGTAAGTGAACATGTAAGACTTGAAAAATCAAGTCCACAAGCATTAAAAATATAATTTATTATTAATTATTGCAATGCAGTTCTCTCGGTAATCCAGCCTATCGTGGCGGCCGGACTGGCTGGCTAGCAAAAATGTTGGATAGGTCAGCAGTCCAGTCCAAACTAGTCATTGTTGAACTAGCTCGCATTAATTAACATCCTAGTAATACTGGCGTGAATCCAACTAAATATCATCTTTATTTATGTTTGTTCAATTTAATTTTAGATGGGTATTGTAAATTATATGTATTGTCTTTTGTCTTTGCTTGTTGTCTGCTTCCCCATCTCAGCATTTTTCTTATTAATATCCCGCCACTTTCATAAGCGTTTTAAATCTGCCGGCATAGCTTCCTCTTGATGACAAATGTGGACTAAATAAATTTGATACTGTACAAGTATGAAGTCGTTCAGCTTGTTTATCTGCGTATTCGTCACATACGTCCAGTTAACAACCATTTCCCAAGACAAATTAATTCCCCTTGATACTTGGCATTGTCAGACTGATGATGTCGGCTAAGCTCGTGAAAGTTCTGTCAAAAGAATAAAAAGTCGTAAAAAGTAGTAGACGTCACATCTTTCAATTATTCTTCTTATTTCAGTTTCTATCTCGACTTTATTGTGATTTGATTCTCTCTTCATGTTTAAAGCGTTGTCTTGCAGTTATTAATTATTAAATGTTTTAGTTCGCCAATTTTTTTACAATATTATTTTTTTTTAATTATAGTATTATTAAGTTCCACGAAAACATTTACGTTGAACTCGTTTTACAGGTAAGTGAATGGGTCTGGGATTGTCTGGAAGTCCCACGTATTCTCCATGGGATTTTAGACCTGCCGTCCAGTCAGTAATTCAGATTTTTATCACTGATTTCCTCATCATGATTTGACCAAAATCTTATCAGAACCAGGAAAGGAAAACGAATTTCAATTTTCCTTCAATATATTTTTTAAATAATTTCTCGTGTTTTATATTTTTTAACCAATAATATGTATTCACACATCACGCGTTCTTTATATTGATGTGACACATTATACAGCTTGACATGTTTGCTTTATGAGCTGGTCTTTACATAATATAGCACCTAGTTACCACAGTTGAGATCATTTCTATATTGATTACCTTTAATATACCACCTTTGATCCTATCTAAGAATGAATATCTCTAATACTAATCTATTTTGACGCCAACGCAATACTTGTCAGAGTTCTTTTTGTAGAATGATTTTACAATCATGTCCTTAGACTCATTTCATACCATACGGTTATATCCGTTCGGAAGGAGACACGGGTCGATAGTCATTAAAGATTGGTCTATTAATACGCTTTCGGTTTCCGTTCGGTAGCGGAAGACATCTGAATATTACTTTGGAACCATTTGCTTCCGCATGGAAGCCACTCAATCTACGGTTCGTGATTAAACGATGGTTATTTTCATTTCCAATTGATTTTAGACTTGATTCATAAACATAATTATATTTTGTGTGGAATTATTTTCCGAAGATGCTCGAAACGTCACAGATGATGGCAAGCAAGATGGTCACAGCAAGATGATCGAAACTCGTCGACATGGCGATTCCCGGACAGCCAAGACTCATTAGACTCCGGCCACGGAAGCCTACGCTCTTAATTCCTCTTTCGTTCACAATCCACAACGACATTCCATTTGAGGAGAACTTAATACTGGTCGAGTGGTTTAATTAATGATCGATGATGTCATCGCCATTGTTGTTTCTAGCCGAAGGATTCACGCGGGTTGGAGATCAAGAACACGTCGTGCAGTTATGCGCTGATGAGTGAGCTAACAGATCTTGGTTTCTTCTCTGTCTCATCATCTATACAATTTACAATTTTTTTAATTAATTCAGATTTTTATATTTCACGTATCTCTAATTATTTCATACATTTCAGAAAAAAATATTAAAAATATATCTCTTTATTTCTTCTTATGTTTGAATCATATGTATAAAAGGAGTTATTTCTCCTTTGTATCAAATTAATTATCATTGACCTGTACTGAAAAACAAGTAGGTGACCAATAGCGTACGAACACCACGAGGTTAGTAACGTATAGTGTTGCATATTGTTTTTAGATGTTGGAAATGTTTAACCGGTTAGTGCGTCCTTAAAGAATGTAGATAAAATAATCAAAGTATTATCTACTAGTCATTTCAAGAAAGAAAAGAAAAAAGGAATAGACCTTATCCCAATCGTTTATAATATAACAGGGAATTGATAATATTTCCTCCTTTAATTTNGTCGTTTTGTGACGTCACGTTAAGGAAGGGTTTGGTGTAACATGACGAAGAGTGACACGATGGATGAAAAATCCTCAAAGATCGCGTGACATAATTTTTGAACAATCCCTTAGAACAATCTCTTAGCGTTATGTAAATCTTCCATTTATTTACAGCTTCATCTAAACTAAATACGACGTGACAAGTATATATTGACGGTAATAATATAATCTTCATTCTTGTGCATAAAACTTAGTAACAGTTATCAGACTGCCGGTACTGACTGAATTTATGTTTGCGGTGGATATGCATAAGAAAGACCTTCAATCAAATCGTGTACCATCTTTTCTACTTTTAGTCTCATTGTAATAAGTGTCGTTTTATTCAATATGTTCATGTATGTGTCGATCGAAAAAACCTCAAATGCATTCAGTCTCCGACAATCTTCTGCTGAAGAAAGTCGCTTTCTACGACCACACAAATGGTTTTTCTTCGGTTTTATTATCTACCCCCCACCCCCGACCCACTTACGAACTCTTGTAACTCAGCACCCCTTCACTAGTATGGTCGCATCGAGAGTTTCTTTTCGGGGGAGGACATTAACTTGCGGTAACGTGGAATATACTTTTAATCAAATTCAAAGTTTTTCTACCCAAAGTTTACCGGTGAGTGTAAAGTAGCGTTGTGGCACAGGCAATAGTCGCAGCAAGCTGGTCAGAAAATGAACTAGCTCTTTACGTTTCCTTACATTTTATCGAGGCGAAATATTTCATAATTAATATTAGTTTTAAATCACTCGATTGACGAGTAATAATGGAATTGAGAAATATGAAATGTGCCTTTGTGCGACGTTAACAAAGGTTCGCCGGATCAGGCCAGTTAAAAGTTGCGTACGGACTTGGGAGTCGAGGCGGGTGGTGCAGTGGATAGCACACCTGCGACCAGAGCAGGTAATCCCGGATTCGAGTCCTGGTCCGTCGCAATTTTCATCTGGCTGTTGACGTTGCAAACACTCCTCATGAGTAGGTACTCAGAATTTGTGAGTTAATTCAATTTTTTCTTTCAATTTACGAGTGTTAGGAACAGTTTTGAGTATTTAACTCCACTCAAATATATTTTTACATATATAGCATCTTCTTCATATATTCTTCTTTTCTCCGTACGAAGATTGATTTCAAATAAATATTACACATAAAAATTCCGCTTTGTAATAATACGAGTAAACGAGTCTTAGATCGCTTCGAGTTACGTGGGTTGACAACGTTCGGGTCTCAGAATAGTCGCGGCGGTCCCGTCCGAACACGCCTTCCGCTCGGAAAATGATGACGTATGCAGCTCAATTTATTTCACTTTTTGTCCAGCACGCAGTCGTCCCCGTGTTAACAAATATGAGGCAGGTCTTTAAATCTTATAGCGGAGGCTCCCAGGTGCGCCTGCCGTTCCTTCCTTGGTCCCCTGATCTTCGTGACGCAGCGCTATGCGGTGTGATCGTCAACTACGAAGACTGATGTGTTCTGTAGATGTATGGTTTGATATTGGGTATTCCAAATTATTAATATCTGTTCAGGAATGTATGATTACCACACGGAATAATATCGANTCGAGTTACGTGGGTTGACAACGTTCGGGTCTCAGAATAGTCGCGGCGGTCCCGTCCGAACACGCCTTCCGCTCGGAAAATGATGACGTATGCAGCTCAATTTATTTCACTTTTTGTCCAGCACGCAGTCGTCCCCGTGTTAACAAATACGAGGCAGGTCTTTAAATCTTATAGCGGAGGCTCCCAGGTGCGCCTGCCGTTCCTTCCTTGGTCCCCTGATCTTCGTGACGCAGCGCTATGCGGTGTGATCGTCAACTACGAAGACTGATGTGTTCTGTAGATGTATGGTTTGATATTGGGTATTCCAAATTATTAATATCTGTTCAGAAATGTATGATTACCACACGGAATAATATCGAGAAACTCTTATTTTTCTGGGAATTATAAATTCTGAAAATAAATAAATTATATATAATAAATAAATACCTGTATTATAAAAAAAAAGTTACAAACTGCGTATGATCACGTGGAACGATAATAAATTAATTTACTCTGCGGAAACGAGCAAGGGACCATCCCATCAATTCCGATCAA
>NNCF01128177.1:149677-176508 GCA_002313205.1 Laupala kohalensis | reverse complement strand
CAATAGACCGTCGCCCCCTGGCCAGAGCCTAGAGAGTCTATATATAAAATTCGTCTCTACCCGAAGAAAAACCCGGGCCAAGAAGGGGTTACAGAATTGATGTACACAACCGTGCTTGATTAAATTCTTTTACATTGTAGGAGCAATGGTGCAGAAGGTAGCTTTTAACCTCTGATTTGAAGAAATTCAATAAGATTCATATTTATAAACGTAGGGTTCCGCGACCGGATTCAGTATGAACTTGTTTGAACTCTTACAATTACGGTACGACAGCGACTTAGGTCTGTACGACTCGGACATTNACATTGCCTTGAAGAAGGTCACATTACGATGGCCGAAATGTTGGTAGTTTTATCTACTAAGATGCGGTTTGTGCCGGACAAACAAGTTCATGTAAGATTCATATTTGTTTTCATTAAGGTGATTGTATATTCCATTGCGTGGTAGCAGTGATTAAGAAATTTTGTAGAATTTGATACATAAATAGGGAACTCAATGAATAAATTAATGGTATTTGCTGTTATAACGACTACTGAAATTCTTGTACTTAATAAAAGAAGTTCTTATTTTTCTTTGCGTTTACAGTAATCATAGAAGTCAAATCTATTGTGAAGCCATTCTCATCAGGTGACATAAGCCATCACAGTGGATCTTTTGTCCTCGTGTAGTTATTAGATGTGTCCATTCAACGCTAATCTAAACTTCCAAGAACTGCTCTATGTGGCAATCAACTTCTGAATACACAACCGGAAATAATAGTTTGATGTAGTCTTACGGGGATAGCACAATACCGTACTGTATTTGAGAAATAGAGTTATTTTTGTGTGTGTTTCTGAAAGTGTAGTGTAGTGCACGTCTTTCGATCTCCCGGAAATTTGTTGCAAGAAGCAGCACATCTACGATAAGTCGGATTTACGTATTTGAACGTCAACTTGGTAACAAAACCGTAAATTTTGAGAATAAGATGATGATAGTTCTGCGGAAAATAAGCTTTAATTAATTTGATCTAAAAATAAATATGAATTAATATCTTTTACCATTTCTTTATTTACGAATTTTAGGTTTTTAGATTAGAGTATTTTAAATTTACCTAATACGATCGAAAGTATTAATTTAATAAATATGTGAGTTGTCTTTTGAACATTTCCCACAGATAAAATGTAAATGAGGGATAATATTAACTTCACCAAATAGCTGTCGATGACAAAACTTAATAATTTTACTTTACTATCATTCCCGTACCAAAATATAGGTATTTATCTGAACTAAGTTAAAATTTGTAATTAAATGTTAATTTTGATCCTTCATTTAATTCTCCATTGCGTGTTTTTATTGGAAATATTGGCCAAACGATTGACATTATCGTTATAAATAAACCTATTGACTTTCCGAATTCTTTTCTCGCTACCGTCCGCAGCTTTTTAAGCGGAAACGTAATTTTTGCCCGCATTGCTTTGACCCTTTGTCCTCGTTACTTATTCTATGAATGAATTTTCACTTTGGTCATCTGGTGTTCGTGTTTACTATTCATAAAACTGTAACTTTCGATACAAGTGAATAAGTGGGTTCCTCATACTATTAGAAGTCTCATAGACATTACCCACAAATAGGAAAGTGAGTTTCAACGATACTTCAACAGTGTGCTTATGTTGATGACAGACGGTTTCAGTGCCAAGCTTCTGTGGTAACTTTTGAACTCTCAAATATATACGTCAATAGTATAGGGAGAGAGTTAGGTGCAGAACGCCGTTAGTTCGTAAGACAGGCTTGTAATTTACTTCGGAAGTTGTTCATCGCATTAGGAGTGGGCTGTTCTTGTAAGTTATTGCTTTTGTCGTATCCGTGTAACAAGGCGAATAAACTGATCTCAACAAACGATTCTATGTGAAATATATTTTTTGTTGTTGTTTTTTCAATGATGCATGTAAAGTGAGTTTGACTTCCTGTTAATGATTTTTTATCTCATCGAACAAAGCCGAATAAAATATACCTAGTATGTATGTTGGGTGGATATAATTATTAAAAATTTAATGGAAATATACCATCTCTTAATACCATTTTTTTCATCTCTATTATAAATGGTGATTTGTTATCAATTTACAATGACACCAGATCTGTTATGTTCACTTTACTAATAATATACATGTACAAGTTGTGGCAAGCCATGCAAGAATTCGGGGTGCCGGATTACCTGATCGGGTTGATAAGGTCACTTTACGATAACCAAGAAGTCACAGTCCGAACACCATATGGAGACACCGATTGGTTCAAAGTCGGCAAAGGCGTGAGGCAAGGTTGCATTTTGTCCCCCTTCCTGTTCAATCTGTGCGCCGAAGTGATCTTGAGAAAATTAGATCTTGACGACTCAGAAATTAGAGTGAAGATCGGCGACCGGAACATCAATAACCTTCTATACGCCGACGATACAACGCTACTCTCAGAAACGGAAAAAGGCCTGCGGCATCTGATCAAACTGATCAAAGATGAAAGCGCTAAATTTGGCCTCCTCCTGAACATCAAGAAGACCAAGATCATGACAACGGTGGAAAATGGCAATAAGATAAAAAATCGACAATGAAGAGATTAAGTGTGTGCAAGAGTTCACCTTCCTTGGATCCCAGATCGATTGGAATGGAGACTGCAGCCTCGAAATCAAGCGTCGAATAATCTTGGGTAGGAGTGCGATGTTGAACATGTACAAAATATGGAATAGTAAAGACATTAACCTATCGACCAAATGCAGACTGATTCGTGCCATCGTTTTCCCCATAACCATGTACGGCTGCGAAAGTTGGACCTTAAGAAAAGCAGATAGAAGCAAAATCGACTCCGAGTTGTGGTGCTGGCGACGGCTGCTCCGCATTCCATGGACAGCAAGGACGACGAACAAAGAAGTATTGGAACGCATAAGACCGGACATGTCGCTGGAAGGAAAGATCACCAAACTCAGACTCACGTATTTCGGCCACGTGATGCGATCAAGTTCTTTAGAGAAAATCCTAATGTTGGGAACGGTCAGCGGCAAGAGACGACCAGGCCGTCAGAGGATGCGTTGGATCGATAACATCAAAGTTGACGTGGGAATGAACTTAAAACAATTGACAGATGCGGTGCAAGATCGGAGAGCATGGAGAGAGATAGCCCATAGAATCGCCAAGAATCGGATACGACTGAATGGTTACCATCATCATCACCTTTACTCATTCCTTACTTATACATGTCACCTAAGATTATGTTCACTGGCGGTCAACCTGTCTAATTACTCCATCCCGGTGAAAAGGATTTGCATTTAATCACACATTCAGGTTTATTTATTAAATTAATCAAAGATGTATTTGTTCAATTTATGCAACAAATCCTGAAGACCTTGTCAAGCAAATGAATCTCGTTCAAATCTTGATTGCACATCAACTACATCAGAGAAATGTTATATATACCATACATTTACTTTTCCGCAAATATAATACATTAACAATCCAATATTTATGCGATAGCAAACTACTTTCATCAACACAAGAAAAAGAGTTGCAGTTTATGTCCAGACGTTTCTGAGGAACACTAGTGGTTCGATTTGTGACCTTTGATCTAGTCTATGCAATGATATAGCTAATTGTTCATATTAAATGTACAAACTGTATCTAACAAGACATGACTGAAAGGAAAGATAATACAAAGGGAATGAGAAACACACATGAGCCGTCTTATGATGATGTGCACGGATAAGGCGGAATCCGTTCCGAAGATAAAGAGGAATTTACACGAAATGAATAATGTTTCTGTATGAGATAAGTGTAAATAAAATTATTATTATTACCATGATTATTGTTTAAAAGGGCACTAATTACCTAGACGTTGGCGAGTCCTAAAGCCCCAATTAATAACAATTAAAAAAGTAATTATTATTTAATAGTTCCACAGACAGGTTTTACCTTCTGATATTTCCTTCGGACCTGTATGTTTTATGGGCGCCATCGGGTATTTCTTTCTTCTTCTATATTCCGAGAAAGGCGAACTCCGTGTTTCTAACGACGCATTGTTTGGGCACAAACAGTTTCACTTCAAAAATATTTTGCATAACGATCTCAATGTAGTGACCGTCTTGTCCTCTCGAGGAGCTTTTAAATCGGATAGCGCGTGTCTAAGTTTAGAAGGGGAGCGTATAAGTGCAGAACTATGAGTTAGAAGGTTATATGTTCCTAGTTTTTTTATACCAGAGCTCCCTTTATGGAAATAGAAAATGGGAAGAATTAGACCGCAGCGTGTTGAGATCAAGGTTCCCCGATTTGGAGGTTGGTCTTCACGCATGACTCACTTACTCTGATCCAGTTTATGAGTTGTTTCTCATTTTTATGCGTCATAATGTTGTTGTTGGTTCGTACTGTTTTTATCAACATTGACGTTCAACAAAAAATTCCTTGAGAATAATTATCTCTGTGAAATATCTATAGAGATTCTGACCGTAGATTTATATTTCTATTGAAGGTTTTTTACTCTTTATAGAAAAATTCAAATCAGACTTTTTGTCACATTATGAAAAAGCAAATTAAATTTTCTATTTTTTGTATCACAAGTTTTTATTGTAGAAGGACAATACGTCTTCGTTGTATTTGTCTAGATTTCCAATTCTCCTTAGTATATCAAATTTGTTTCTTTTTCTATCATTATATGAAAATAATTTGCTTTATACTTGAAAAATAATTTTTAAGTAAAAGCTTTAATGGATGAAATTTGAAGACATAAAATATTATGTCTTTTGTTGAATTTCACAATTAAATAAAACATTTGTTCTGGTTGTACATTCATCGTGCGTCGAATCACAGACTTTTTTTATTTATGTACTCTAGTTAACTTGCGGGGCCTGAGCTTCACCGTAAGTCTTGAAATATATTCTCCACTATGACACATTAATTTCTTCGTTTGTCAAAATTCGTATTTTATTTTTCTCCTTTTTCCGTTAAGAAAGTAATTTCTTGCTCTTTATATTTTATCTTTCAGAAAGAAACATATGCCCCTCTCTTTGTGTTATTTCTTTCTTCTTCCTGTGCCTGAAGGCTTTCTCACAGTCGCGTGTTGTCCTTCCGGGCAGGGGGTCGTCGGCTGGGTGCCTTCACAGGGATGCGTCGGGTTCAAGTTCGATGGGAGAGAGAGTGGCTTTTGTTCCCTGCCGAGGCCTGCTAAAACGCTCCAACACCCCGACGGCGGCCAGGCGCCGCCCTAGGGATGGCCAAGCCCTCGCTTAAGCGATGTCAAACAGCGGGAGCCAAACACCTTTGTTACGTATCGCATCGAAGTGTGTTCTTGAAAGTAGAGATTTGTCTGAAGTGGACAGGTTTCGTTTTATATTCTGTAAAAAAATTCAAATACATTTATTTACTCTAAATGAATTAGTACTCGATATAAATTGATTAAATATATTCTATTGATTGTCCTTTTTGTTTGTTAGAAGATCAGTATTCTAAACATAGTCAATATACAGACTCTTGCCACCATGCCATTTCACCAGAAAGTAAGAAACAGTATCGCAACCTCGCTGGTGTTGTATTTTATTTAAGTTATCATCTGACTTTGGGCGAAATTGAGACCATGATGTCTGCTCTTCCACTTAACCAGACGTACTAGAATGGGATATATCTATACATCCAATTGTAGTATTGGGTGAAGGAATTGAGAAGGAGAGATTGAGGTTCTTTTTTTACTAAGTATCATCTATTCTTCAAGTGTCCTAAGAAGTTGTACTGTAAAATTACCTATTTCTGGGAAGCTTCCACTAATTTTTTTGTCGCTGAGTTCGTGTGTAAGATCGTAAATACGGTATGAAGATTACATTCTAAGGGTATAATTGTCTCTTCAAGTGCATCCTTTTTTCCCCTCATATCTATTTCTCGGGTTTCAAGATATATCTATTGACAGTTCAGAGACGAGTTATTGTCAACATTTCTTAAAATATTTGTTAAGACGTTTGCTTACAATATTAGTTTTATATAAAACTTATCATTTTGGTTGTGTCTTCTGAATTCTTAAGGCAAAGGCGAAGTGTGCCATTTGATTCATGAGTGTATTTCTTAATTTATTTCTACACTTCTTTAGTTTAAAAAAAGCACTTTATACTGAGATAAGCAATTTTGAAATATACGTATTGTTAACTATGTGACTCAATTTGAATCTAAGAAACCTTAGCAAATTTTATATGCATGTAAGCATAGTAAAATATTTATTATACGAAAATATTTTATAAAATGATTGAAATAAAATATATTTGATCAAATGATTTTCGACAGTTATTATGATACATTAAAATAAATAAATACATTTATTCTGGAATAATTACATTTCAAATCGATTTTTATCCGGTATTTTATATGCTTGAAAATTCATCGAAAGCTTTTGAGTTTTTTTCGAAGGGAAAAAGCGAATAATTATTGACCTACAATATTTTAGGATTTGAGAGATTTTCCAGTTCTGTAAGGTTAAGAAATTATATACCACTCTGTTTTATCAAGAGTACGAAACTTTTCTTGACAATTAGTGATTTTACTTCTCCATATTTTCATCATTTCGCGTTTTAAAAGCATATTTTTTAAGTATTTGGAGGATATATTATTTTCTTTGTTATTATTTCAATATTTCTACCTTGAAATCTTCGTTCAAAATTTTGCGTTACCTTCTAAGTATTAGAGTATGAATGTTGTTTGTTATATCTTCTCCTGGTATGTTACATACCACCTACAAGCGATCTCCCTGTATTGGGTGTCCCTGCGCGGGCGTCACCCTATGCTTTTTGCTTTATAAGACAACACGACACACAGTGCTGCGATTTTAGCTAATATACAGCTTTACAATTCAGAATATCTTCAATTGTTATTCAGTTTTTTGTTGTTGGGACCTTTTCTCTTTCCCTAATAGTGTGTTTCTTATTTATATTTAAAAATCTTTTACGTGTTCACTACACTTAAATTTACCCAACTTTTATTGTAAATGGGATTTATCCTCCATATCTATTGCATACCCATAATTTCTTTAATTTCCTTAATTTTTTTCTTCCTAGAACTGACGTAAAGTGTGCTTTTCGAGGAGTTTTATATTTCTACTGCTTATTACTGATTTGATTTTACGGTCAATAAAGTCATAATTTATGTTTATTATGCGACTTCTTGAATGTCAATTTCTTCACATAAAACTTTTGAATCATTATCGCAAGAATGTTTGTGACATCAAAGTGATAAAGACTTCCTTCTCTGGTAATTCTCGTGGACACTAATTGCTAATAAATGATAAATTATGTCCGTAGAAGGCTATAGCTCTCTTTTGTCATCAGATTCATTTGGGGCTGTGAAAACACGGTCGTATATATTTTGATGCCAGTCTGGTACACATCGTAAATAATACCCTAGTGGTTAGCTATTTATTCATCAGAGCTTTGAGACTAGTGAGCTGCAGGAAACGTTTTTTTTCAGAAGCTTTTTGAACGCGTATTTGCATATACATATACTTCAGAGGAATAACTTACAAAATTTAAGTCTTACAAAACTGCAATGGGACACAACCATATTCACGAAGAGAAATTTTTTTTTTTTTCTGAAATTTTCTGTGTATTTGCAAATGATACTTTTTTTCTTTCATTAGATTCCTGTATTCAATAAAAATTTGTCTGTGAAAGAAATCTTACAAATCACGATAATTATGGTCGGAGTGTACAATGAGACATTTCTGTGTTTCTTTTTGTCAACTCTTTGGAACACTAAGCATTATAAATGCTACAGATCCGTACTTTATGATATACACAAACACCCATGTTTTTGTGAGATGAAGAGTGGTTTTGTATTACTTTGTTGTTGTTGTGGCGTTTCACGATGCAGAGATGCGAGTTTGTGTATATTCCGTGGGACGTGTTGAAACTCCGCTTTCACAAATTTCTCCCTTAGAGCACATTCAGCGTTTCATTTACGAATTCTAAGCGTCGAGTGTGTAAATGTGAGCCGATCTCCTGTGATACATCGGTCAACTGTGTTCCTGCGACGTCTTTCTCTGCTGAACTGAAAAGAACGCGGCGCCGTCCGGAGAAATTCCGAGACGACGTCCACCCACGAGCGATCTCCCTGTGGTGGGTATCCCTGCGCGGGCGTCGCCCTATGCGCATCGGCGGCAGCGATTGCGGTGTCGTGTCCTGGTCGACGCGGGGACATTGCACGGAGACGCGATCGCGCGCTGCTCTCTTCAAAGGCCTCTGAATGGGACTGGCGTTCACAAAGCGGACAGCGTCACGACTCGCGTGGACTGAAGCGTTGGCTGGCGATGGCTCTCGTCGGTGAGGGCGGAGGCAAAAACGTTGGATGTTCAGCTGTGCTCAGAAAGAAAGAAATAAACCTAATATATAAACGGAATATTTGTTCGTTTGGGTGTCCAGTATAGAATCTTTACCGTTTATATTATTATTATTATTATTATTATTTTGTTTTGTAATATTATTTCCTCTGTACAAACAGGTAGTTGGGACGAGCTTATTATCTAAGTCATATATAAAATTTAGTCTTAGTTGACTCTAAAAAACACTGTGATGTTCTATTATTATGCTAGTTAATGGCAATCTTGCAAGATGCCCGTGCAAGGTTTTTGCAAAAATTACCCCAGTTGCTGAAATTGGGAGGGGAATAATTACTACTTCATTTTGTTTCCAGATCTTTTGAACTTATGTCTTCAGTGCTGATATTTTGCATTATCATTATTATCATCATCATTATTATTATTATCATCATTATTTTTATTATTATTATTACTTTAACGACTATCGAAGACATTTGTTGGAGTATACATTAATTGCGGGTTGCGACCACCTTCTAATGGAATTAATTCTGTGAGATCTTCGGATTTTACAACTCATTTCGCAATATTCGCGCATAAGACTTTATATTTTGGATTGTACAATCCTTGCCACATCCAGGGACCTCCNTCGCAATATTCGCGCATAAGACTTTATATTTTGGATTGTACAATCCTTGCCACATCCAGGGACCTCCTTTAGATTCCTTCTTAGGTCAGTTGGTATTGAATCTTGCGCACCAATAATGACAGGAACAATGTTTGTGTTTACATTGACCATACGGCTGACTTCAATAGCTAGATCTTTGTACTTTAATTTTTTCTTAGCCTTTTTGGGTTGAATTATTACTGTTATTNATAAGAGACAGCTGTTATTATTGTTCATTTATGTATGACTAAAATGAATCATTGTATGCATGTCACATTACGAGGATCCAGTTTTTTCTAATATTTTTTAACCCCTTATATTCTTTTGCTTTATGTGTACCTATTCAGCAAATAAATCTTATAGTTTATATCTTCATTACATTTTAGTTGAAAGCGTCTTATTAACCACTTACTGTTTATTAACCACTCTGTATTCCGTTTCTTAAGCATATGAAAAATCACTCCTTCAGAATTAAGCACTCTCTGCCCCACATAGTTCATTCTCCCATTAGTATATGAATAGCTATTTTACTCACCTTTGCGGCATCCACAAGTTTCATACTATTTTTTTAGTTTTCTTCGAAGGTAGTTTAATTATTATACATTACATATCGAACTTGGTAAAATTATGTGAAACAGTCAATGCGATATCGTACGTCATTTTACATTTTTAAACGTCACTCGCAGACGGAAATTCACTCGTTTTCTGTAAAACTATACGGGTGCAGAGCATTTCATTTCACATCCAGTATGACCAGTGGCTAAGGGACGCTATAAGGGGTAAAAGTAAACACAGACGGAATGAAATACGAAAGAGTCTTGTAATGACACTATTCTTAGACATTAATAATAATAATAATAATAAATTTATTGTCAAAAAACAGTACAAACTGCGTATGACCACGTGGAGGGAAAAAAACTAATTTACTCTCCGGAAGCAAGCAAGGGACCATCCCATCAATTCCGATCAAGGGCCCTAAGGCAGAGGCGGATTCAAAAAATTCAGCAAAAATTCCTAGATAAGATAAAAAGTTAGCTGCGAGTTATAATACTAATAGAATGTCAATATGTTTGTAATTTTAAGCAAAAAATTACATGTAAGTTATTATCGAACTATAGATTATTCTGAGTATAGTGCTTAAAAATTGAAATAACACTAAATTCACGATTTATTGTTACAATAGACCCGCCCCTAGACAAAGCCTAGAGAACCTGTATGATAAATCCGCCTCTACCCGAAGGAAAACCGGAGAAAAACCCGGGCCAGGATGGGAAAAACCCGGGCCAGGATGGGAAAAACCCGGGCCAGGATGGGAAAAACCCGGGCCAGGATTGTAGCCGTGATCAAATAAAGTAAATGAAATGATATGAATGGGTGGAGAGCAGTTTATTGAGCGTGTACATCGCCAAGTTTAGACAGATGGGTAGGAGATATCATATCATCAAAGTACCTGAAATTGTGTGAAATGGGCGATAAGAGAATAAATCGAACTCTTGGGTGTCGCTCAATTCCTTACCTTTATTAGTGACAGAACTGTTTTTATAAACAATCTTCCACAAAATGTTGCTTCACCCTCCCCCCCCCCCGACTTTATATATTGCTGTCTTTTAATACAGTAATGTATCGTTGCAAAAAGGAAGGGAGAAAAGGGACATAGAGACCGCAGATAAACGAGTGTTATCTCCAATTTGTTATAGTCATTCTCAGACAAATTAATAGTTATTCTGTATTTCAAACTAAATATTATATTTGCGTGAAAAACAAATGTTTAGGCAGGGAAAGAGACTCTCTGGTATGCGGATGAAAGGACCGTGAAAGGAAATTTCAGGAGACGAAGAAGCGGCATCGGAGTTCATTGGAATCTGAAGGGGATCACTCTTCCCCCGATTCGGACACTGAACCGGGGGTTTCCGTGACTCTCGTGTTTGTCCTGAGCTGTCCGTCGCTTTGCTTTTGCCCGAAATCCGTTTTCGTCTGAATTCTTAACCTGCCCCACTTCCACGATCAAAGGACCACGTGAGCAAATCAATTCCAGTCAGTTCCCGAGTGCCATGATTTTCAGAAAATGAATCGCGTTATTTATTTTCAATATCTTACATTCGCCTCGAAGTTTTTTTTTATGGTTATGAGGATATTAATACCTTGCTTGGCGAGCTAGCTTGTAGTTTTACGGCTAACGCCAAATGTTGGACACCGCTGCCACCGCAGGCCAACAGGACTAAGAGTCTTTGTGAATATGTGACGCTTACGAAGGTTGGAGTATTGACATACATAAGTAAAAAGATCTGTGCAATATGTAGAGAGAGGTGGAAAACAAATAAAGAGGATAGGTGGGAAGGAAATGCGTAATGGGCATCGCGTTAATACTTTGTCAAAATTTAAAAAAACCAAACTGTTTCTTTTTTAATTGAATCGTCGGCAGATGCGCACCGGGTCACGATGAGGCCATGAAGATAATGTCATCGACCGTGTTCTATATAACCCTGTCGTATTCACGTCCAAATTTAATCCTGTGTGGTGATTTAATCCAAACTGATTAAACTGAAAATCACCCTCCACTATTTTATAATTACATCTACATATTGCCTTTTGTGCATTTTTATTTTCTCATGAACTACTACAATAATAATAAAAAAGAACGCAATTTACTCTTGCCAAGTAAGGTAGGACCAGCACCCTCAAGTTAGTCAAATCACTGAGATATGTAACTTACTATATTTTTATTCTTTTTAAATCAAAAGAATTATTGCAATGAATTCTAAGATGAAACTATGAGATGAACACAATAAAATGAATTATAATCAAGAAAGAACTTGATTTAATTTTTTATCTATCAGTAAATATTATAGTAAAAACAATATTCAGGAGTCGTTTGACTTGTTTGAAATGAATAAGAGCATGTATTTACAAACATGGTGACCAAGAGCAACAGTTTTGTGATTTTTGCATCTCGCCTCGGGAGAAGAAAAATATTCTTAAATGTCCTGTGCCCTGTAGTCAAAGGATATGTAAAAAATTCTAAGGAAAATTTACTACAAATCAAATAGTAGTTTTTCATCACTTTCGTGATTTAAAAATTGATAATTTTTTTGAAAATAAGTGTTTTCTCCATAAGACGCAATGTAATACACTGTCCATTATAATTGCTATTATCTCATTTAAATGGCCGGTGAGGTATGTTGTTCAAATTTAAAACACAATAAGTACATGATACTCTGTTTATTTAGGACGATTTCAGATATTTTAGTGACTTAGTACTACCTTAAGTAAAAACATTCTCGGAAGCTTTTTTGTAGACGAAAAAGAAGTTGAAAATAGTGGTGGAGAGTCTAGACTGAAATAGAGGTTGACATTGCGTACTATGTTTCCATTGCTTTGATGCAGTTGCGGGTCTGAGCAGTCTCCATGGCAACCGATCCGGGACATCGGACTCATTATTCGCGCGGCAGACAAGGTCTTTTCTTGTGAGCGGATCACAGCTTCTCAAAGTGTGTCCTCTGTGTTTTGTGAGTGCATGAGAAGGGTTAACAAGGTAGAGCTGATGGGATTAAAGCAACGGGAGATTCTTTTTGGCGATGTCATCAGTTCCTTTTTCCCTACTTTGGTGAAACTGGCTCGACAGGACGGTGAATCGTGTTTGCGTGAATGGATCTATCCATGAGTTCTTGCAAAAAAAAAAGTGGGGGGGGGGGTTCACATAAAACAAATTTAATATTGCATCGTTGATGATTTGTTAAGTTATTTTGTATATAAGTAGCTTAAGATCGTGGTTTCTGGTTTAAAACTAGGTAATAAATTAAATGTGGTGTGTTAGTAAACCATGTTCTTCATTTTCAAACCGTCTGTTACTCGAACTATCTTTAGAATGCAACGGGATTATTCGTACACATATCTAGATTAGTATGTATAAAAAGTTGACTTTGTGCGAATATTTTTAAGTTGAGGAGTGCTTTCGATGTGTTATAAATTTTAAGTAGAACCCATGCTTTGATAGTTTAAATTTGTATCGTATTGGATAAGCGGTATAGCTGAAATAGTTCGTAATGTGCAAGAGAATGTAGAGAAAATAATTTCTCCCTCGAAAAATTATTTGTTTACCTCAGATTAATAAAAAAGAATTAAAAAATACAAATATGAAATGAAATATGATAGTTGCATTACTACTTTTTTACATGTAAGGAGTCAATTATTTTTTTTCAATATTTTTAAATTTTTTTATATTAATTGTGGAATTAATAAAAAGAATTTAAAAATATTGAAAATTAAAAAGAATTAAATTTGACTCCTTACATGTAAAAAAGTTGTAATGCAACTATCTTTCGTTTCATATTTGTATTTTGATGTCGTAGAATATAGGTCATTGAATAATGACCTTCATCGGATTCCGACTATTCAGATTGTTTCGCAGTTCAATCAGTTTTCTATTGAATATTCCGTTTGGATGATTAGTTTCTGTTATTTCTTTGGTGTAATTTTTTAATCTCGTAGTGCTTATAGGATTTTAGTACATAATTTACATACTTTAAAACATAACACTCGTCCTTCAGAAAATACTTTGCTTTCCAAATTTGTTCACTGATGGCGAAAATGGAATAATACTTTTCTTATTTTTATTTAGTTAAAACAATCCATGTGGACACTTAACTCATATTTAAGGTCATAGTCATGATCTATCCGTCGTATTAAATGAGGTACTATTTTTTCTCCTATTGTACCTACAAAATTATCAACCCCGCACAATACAGTGAGTTACAACGGCACTAACCTTTCATTCCAACCCTGTCATCAAATTCTTTCAAACGCCAGCTGCATAGATAGCGTGTTGACGGATCTCGATCCGACTGGAGTTCTTTGGGGAGTTTACTGCGCGGGCTGAAAAGGCAGAGGCTACGAAACGCAGCAGTAAACCTCGGACGAGGGTAGTCAATGACTGGAGGGTGTCTCTGCGCGGCACTCTTCACTCGAATGCGCAAGGGGTGGCGCCGGGGTGGCTAGTCATAAATTCAGGGAGACGAGACTGACGTTACAGTCCTCTGATACTGGTCTCGTACGTTTTTAGTGAATATTTTTTTCTGTTTTTTAAATAATTTGTCCTCTTGTTTTTAATTTAGTTGGACAGATTATCAAACAAAATACAAGCAAAATTAAGTAAATCTGAGAATTAGGATTTTATATTACTGACTTTTCGATATTGGTTATGGTCATACTGTGAGTGATGGTAGAACAAAGCTACAATTACAGCTCTGTAAGAGCACCTGCTTCGATTCCACTTATACGTTACATTAATACAAAACACATCTCTTGTTCAAAAGATTACGTAAATTCTACATTTTGTGAATTCTCGATTACGTTACAACTTTTTATCCACCTGGTATGTGGTTAATAAGGGCTGTTTGTGAAGATGCACATAGCATGCCGTGTAAACTGATACGAAAGTGAAAATGGTTGGAGTATAAAAGAATCAGTGCGATCATTTAACTATAGCAAATCTAAAAGCATATTTCTTTTTTTGTGGAGCGTACTTTCTCTATTCATCATATTTTCTAGAAAAACCGAGACTAACTTTTTCTATGTACTATTTTGTATTGAATGTATATTGATGTTAAAAATTATGGTATTGTGTCTTCACGGGATATAAATCCCCAAAAAATGAACACGACATTATTCTACGTACTCAACATCAGAAAATATATACTATTATTTCCCATATATTTCATGTGAAACATGATAGCTTGTTACCTCACGTTATTTCTCTTAAAAGTGAGGACTCTACGCATACAACCTTGTTCAAGTTTCGTTGGGATTTCAGAGAATATAATTAATTTACGTTATAGTGACACCTTGATTTATAATTTTAGTCGAGTATCTGTAGTGTTTTCCATAATTCTTAAATAAATTAACTTTATCGTCAAAAACAGAGTTGCAAACCGCTTATGAACACGTTGGGGCATTAAACTAAGTTAATTTCCGGAAACAAGTATGAGGCCATCCCATCAATTCGGATCAAGGGCCCAAGGGCAGTCGCGGATTTGATATTTACAATACAATGTTATTTAATGTGCTGTTAACCATCTATTATTTCCAAAATAAATCGAAGATGCAATAAATGCAGTAAATAATATAGATTAATAATAACAAAAGTATTGACATTCCTGAGTGTATAAATCCACCTCGGTCCCGAGGAATACTACAGAAAACCCCGGGGCCAGGATGGGTAAAAAATCCGGGTCAGGTTAGGCAAAGACCTAGGCCGGGATGGGTCCTATGTCCAAAACACGTGTACTCTCGTCCTTTAATTACCTTTATAAGTAGTTCCTTTGATTCATGCCATGCTTAACTGAAATACTATTCATATTAGACAACACATTTGACGGTGAATTTGTCAACGTGTTTTTTGAAATAGTTACCTGCTTGTTTTATCACACTGTGCGAGTCACATACATGCACGCGCCTGAATTTCACGTCATCCCTTTCCCCTCTGTTCATCAAATTCCAATAAACTGTCATCCTAATCAACATCCCTCACGAGGCTCTCATCCTTGCGTTCTTTGAAATTGACCGCGCTCTTTCATGTAGGCTGGCGACTCGATCAACTCAGGTTTCGTATGCGTGGTTTCGCGTTAATTACTTTACGCCTTCAAAGGATCACGAAGTGCACATATCTTACGCGAGTAGTCATTGTGCTCATTCTATACGTCACTTTTTGTTGCGTTATTTTGTGTTTTCACTTCAGAGGTTTAAGTTGAATGTAAAATTTAAACCATCCTAAATTTATCTTGGTGTATAAGTGATCTTAATTGTATGATAAATGTCAAGTAACCTGAACAAAAAATACAGGTATGTTTTATAAATTATATTTTCCTTCTTGTATTGTTTTGAAAAAAAATGTTCCACTAACTTTTTGAAGTGATTTAAATGATTTTTTATCATTCACAATAATTGGTGAAACCCTATTTAAGTATTATTTTTCAAGGAGCTCGGCGTATAAATCCCATTATTTTGGTCCGGATCATTCTTAAAGCAACTCTTCTCGCACTGCCACGTCCTCTCACGCGCTATCCAACCCCTGGGTGACTAATTACCCCTTTGTCCTATTTTTCTTCTTTTTTCTCCTCCCCTCCGTCTTGCTGAGAAGAAATAATTACGATGTGAGATAAACAGAGCGAAGGGAGAGCAGCTTCACTCACTGAAGGTTCCGTCGACGCTCCTCCCATCTCCACATCTCTCTCCCTTCGTTCTTGTTGCTCACAATTCCTCCAGTACCTCCCCTTCCCTTTCCCTCACTCGCGAATTCCACTTATGGACTTTCGCCACTCAGCCGTGTAAGTGCAAACATCCGCTCCTCCCCCTACGCTGCAATTCCTTCCAGTCCTACCAACTATCGCTGCCACCAATGAAATTCGTCCGCCGTCTCTCTTGTCGTTCTCGTAGCCATATCACGAAGCAAATGAGCCAGGCACTTACTTTTATCAGTCCCGAAAATATTTTAATGACGTTCGTATTGTCTGTGGCGGCGGAGGCGTATTAAATGGGGTGAAGGGAGCGCCAAAGGGAGAGGAGACTCTTAACGCGGAGATGTTGATCGGCGGCTGTTTCGGTAGAAGTGGCTGTGATGGAGGAAAGAGAGAGGCAATGATGACACTGTAGGGAAGACTTTAGAGTGAACTAAGTAGCAGAACCTGAGAGACATTTTTTGAGAAATATGTTTTAAATTATGAGAACAGTTGAACTATAACACAATTCAACAAATTACACACACACACATATATATAATAGAGGAAATACGAAAAATACGAAATGCCAAATACGGATTAGTGCATAAATATGAGATGTAAGTGCACCAGTCTTGCACACAGGTAACTTGGTCCTTAACCTCTGCAGGAATGAAAATCAACAATTGTATTGTTGGTTGTAATTTTCTTGTCGATATATTTAAAGTTAAATGTTATGACCTAGTTAAAAAGGCGATTAATGTGTTTTAGTTTTATACAAAATGCTACCCTCTTTTACAATCTCAATTGTGATTTCAGTACATTAAAAAGGAAAATTCTTTGCTAAATAAATCTTGAATGAAGAGAAAATCCTCTAAACCATCCGTAAATTTACTGAAAAGTAAGCTTCTTCAATAAAACTATTTAAAAATAATTATTCTGGTTTATAATTCCATAATTGTACAGAAACAATTGGCTCGACTGTACGATTGACACTTTGATGCCTTACATTATTAATACATTAATCCGAGGCAACATATTCCCATTTCCCTTTTTAGATTTGTCTCCCGTTTGATACTTTCTCAAATATACTCTTGAAAATCTAATAACCATTTTTCCATTTTTACCTATGTTATACAGTGAACAAATGTAGATAATTTACATTTTTTTACTATCGCATGGTCTTTTATATCACTGTAAGTTGGGTGATGGAATATTAGTGGTAATTTGCACATAATGAAGAATTGTAACTCAGAAAGATTTGTAGCAGGAAATAATAATATTTTACATTTTTTCTTCCGAATTTTAATCATTTGTTTACTTTAAATAGTATTTTTGTTTTATAGGAGGGAGCATTTTGACGCAATACCATGTCGTTTCTATACGTTATCCGGAAGCTCCTGATTTTGGATTAATGTCCGTCCATCTTACTGTATGATGAAAAACTAGTGTCTTTTTCGAGTAGATACTTCTTCCTCAGGAAGTTTCCATTTTTCCCTCTTGATAACATCATTCTTATACGCCAAAGATGACGCTTTACATCATCTTCGTTAGTGATTCTTCGACATCCTCTCTCAGGAACCCTCCGCAATACTGTTTCCTTCACGAACCCCGTATTGCCCTGCTAAGGGAGTCTTTGTCTGCAATAGAATTTCTTCCCATTAGAAGACCAAAGCTTCCCTCTTGGTAGAAGAAAACGAAACCCACGAAGGCTGCCTCTAGTGCGTAATCTGTCATTTGTCTTATCTTCTCTTTTTTTTCCCCCCAACCCTTCTCATCTTGTTTTTGTCCAATGTCGTGTCTCATAAAGTTTCCCTCGGTATATCTCCAGTCTCCGCCACTTTGGTCGCCTTCCCCTACAACTTGAGCAATTTGGTAATCTCACAAGAATTTCCGTAATCGCTACAATTGCCATCTCTTCGGAGATTGTGTAGCATCCCAATGAAACTTCGACAATAGTAGTTAGCACTCTGGTCATCTCGGTTATTGCAATGATCGGGATCAACGAGCTCACGACAGCGATGCACATTCAACACCATAATTACCTCAATGCCAAACATACGACCAATACTAAACGCATTGTAATTACTACGATTACCACAACCCTTTCAGTTGACCAGCTCCATATCCTTCGCTACGTTCAATTATTTTTAACAGTCCCGTAGTCGTTTGTCGAAGCATACGTAAAAGTCCTACGCAACCATCATTGTTGATAGTATTAGTTCGTATATGGATGGTTACGTAATAAGTTGTTGCCGTGCTTTGTCTCTAGCTCGTAATAGCTAGTGACGTCACCTCGTAAATCTCCCCCGAGGGGGCTTTGATGTGACTCTGTCGCGCCTGTGATGGGGCATTCCATGACTTTTTTTTAAAGCGCGTGGGAGACTGGCAGTGCGGGGTGCGTGCGCTGGGATATCAGCACGCGTTTTGTCTTCTTCTGTCACTTTTCTCCGACCTTCAGTTCACGTCTCGGAGAGTAATTTTCTGTATTAAATTGTCGTTTGAGAACTGATTACTATTGCGTGTTCGTGATTTTAGAAATAGCAGCAACGAATATCGGGATTTCATCTTTATTTTCAGATCCTAACAAGGAAGAAAAGTGCATCTAATCGTCTTGGACCTTAAGCATTTGACACGTCTTACATATAACAAAAGTACATGTAACCATTTAATTTTTCTTTCTTCAAATTTGTCTCAATAATTATTGAATTTATTTTATTTCTCTTAATTTTATTTTAATCTTTTTGGTGTTATTTTGAATTAATTTTACTAGAGTTCAAAAAACCTTTTAATAGAGTCTTAATTTTACTGCTAACTGACCATTCACATTGTTGTTTTTTCGACGTTAGTCAGTTGGTTAGTTTTGTTTTTCTTTGCACTTTTATGTTTAAGTTCTTTGCTATCACTGAGTTCATGTTTAACGCTCGGACCTACACCATTACACATATGATGCGAGCATCGCTCACACGTTGTGTAATGTATTTGCTACTTGATGATTATACCAAACTTTTTATCGAAAAGTCGTTTGAAACTATTTCAGTTTTCAAAATTTGTTAATTCAGTTGACAATTTGTGAAGAAAATAGTCTGTTTCTTTAGATCAAATTTAAATTTATTTGTAGTGTACAATTAGTCTGCTTTTGAGCTGAATCAAAAAAAATTTCGACATATAAATAGATTATGTTTTATTCTGTATGTAATATATACTAGAACCAATAGAGACATGTATTGATCGTAATATGTTAGAAATTGCGAATATTGTATATTTTATAGTTGTAAGGCAATGATAGTAAAAAAAACATGACGTAAGTTATTTGATGAAATTTAAAGATGAAAAGTATAAACAGATTAATTTAACGTAATTGTTTAAAAATAAATGACAGTTAATATTAATGTGAAATGAATATAACAAAAACATCACAAAGAAAATTATGTGTGGCTCCACGAACCCTTCTGAAACAGCGCCCACTGACGACTAAGACTTAGTGCCATAATTCAGAGGAGTGTTTGGTAGCAACTTGGGCGGCTGAGGTGCCAGCGACCGCAAGATTTATCAGAGCAATTTATGCGGTGGATAACCCTTGAGCTGCCTGCACTTTGACAGGGCGCCGCACCGGCGCAGCAGGCAGCCTCCGAGCACCCTATAGCGCTCCTGATAACGGAGGGCCATATACCCTAGTGAAGCAGCAATCACTATGGCATGATAACGGGGAGCACACTAGAAAGGGCTACGGGGTCCACGACTCATGGACGTGTGATGCCAGTGTGGAGATCTGTGGTATGAGAGTTTTGTACGCTGTTAGCATAAGAAAAAAAAAAGAACTGAGTAAATACTTATTTGTATGTAGGTTTTTCTCGTTTCGGCCTACTAAGTACCACGGTGGCGAGCGCTAGTAAGACGCAACTATATGAGTTTACCCAGCAGACACATTGTGAAACATTTGGGTGGGGGGCAGTGTCTAGGTGGAATCTAGATTGCCGTGTCTGAGAATTGCAACAGCGGTGGTCATCACACCGACATGAACAGACATAGAAGTGAAAAGTTACAAATTTATCTAGCCCCGCCGGCCCGCTAGCCTTGAGCTATTGAGGGGGCATTGCTCTTTGTTTATTGATTGATTTATCAAAAAGAAATAACTATTTTGAAATAATATAAATAAAAATGACCAGCAAAAAACACTCGTTTAAAAAATTAGAAAATATAGTGAAGTTGTCCATGAGTTGTGACAAAGCGGCACAAATTTGTCTTGATCCTCCCCATTATCATTTCAAACGGAGGTTTAGTTGTAAACCACGCATTTGATAATTTAGGCGATTAGTATCAACCAAATACTGAATCCCCAAGAAACATGAGAAAAATACAAAAAAAAATAAGTCAAAAAAGTATAAACAAATACTAGTTGCATATCCTCGAAAAGCTGATAAAAGACAAGAATGTGTACGAAAAACTAGAGCAATGTGTGCAGGAAATCGGCAGAATGAGAGAAGAGACAAATTAGAAGATGTGACCGTCCCCTCGAGATAGCAACGGGCTCCAACAGGACGGAAATCAACCCTAACGTGATGTAATAATATACGCGGACAAAAGGCAGAACAGACATGAAAGAGATATAAAGAAGAACCCTGGACTGACTCGGTTACAGACCGGGTAAATACAATTACTAGTTGCATATATTTTGGTTTAAGACCTGGAGAGAATAGCAATAAGTAATGAATATCTGACATTAATAATAAATAAATAAATTTTTTGCAAAAACAAAAGGAAATACAATCTGCGTATGACCAACCCATGAATTCATATCATGGCAGAGGTGGATTTAACATTTCAGCACACTCCGAAGATAGAATAAAAATACTTAACTGCATGTTATATTATCAACAAATTTATAATCAATAAAAGACAAAAATGTTATTTTACAAATACGTATTATTCGGAAAATATTGTTTATAAATTGTAACTATTAAAATAACTGTAAATTCTAGATTAATTATTACAATAAAACGTCACCCCTAGACAAGAACCTAGAGAGTATATAAAATCCGCCTATACCCGAAGGAAAACCGGAGAAAAACCCGAGCCAGGATGGGACACATTCGCGTTGACTTCGTAGTATCACTCACATAACATTCCCTCGCAGAATCGGATTTCGTGAGAAGAGAACGCTGAAGGATGTTCCTGCCGTTGGGACATCGCATTAAATGAACGCGTGGTATTCGTGACTCCCGAGACCATTACGCAGCGACTTCCTCGCGCTCCGGCCACGCGCACGGCGAGGTGCGTCCAGGCGGCAGTGCTGCGCTCCGACGGCAGGCACGTGTGCTAGTTTGCTGGCGTCACGCGTTACGCGCCCCAGGTGACGTATTGCAACGCTGCGTCAACCCACGGTGCTGGTGCCGGCTTGTACTATAACTGCTCTAAGGTATCACCGTTCTTCTCCTTTTCAGTATTCGTCAGAAAATAATTCACGATTCGTAAGAATCGTGATAGGTATTAAGTCATAAGAGTATTTCATGCGTCCATTCCTTTGAGTACCGCGTTATACTCAAAGTCATGAAATTTTTTATCGAAAATAATGGAATATGGCATCCTAACACGAATTGCCAATTTCTATGAATTGAAGTCGTATACGAATAAATATTGAAAATAGTCGCAAAAATGAATATTTTCTGTAAAGAAATACTCATTAACAAAACAACAAACTAAGACGCAAGATACGAAAAATATTAGTTCCACACACTCGATGTAGAAAGAACAGAATGGCGCCACAAGAGCAGGTAAATTGAATTGATGACTAAAGTTGGCGATAGATTTAAGTTAAAAGAAATCCTAAGGTACAGCCAACTTATCTTTCTCCTTATGGACCATGGCGAAGTATATGCGCTGGCTAAACGGTGTACAAGCCCTGTACTAACAACAAGCATATTATACTGGTAATTTATTAATAAGTAATTTATAGAGAGCAGTTACTAACTGCCTATGACCACGTTGAGGGCAATTTCTGGTACTACTTTGCAATAAACTACAGAACACGGTGCTTTCCCGACCATGTTTCCTTTTTCCGTAGGTCATATTTTCTCTGAGTAAAGTTGAATGACTGTGAGCATAAGTGTTTCGTTCTGAGTGAGAATATTAGGAAGAATATTTCGTGGTTTAAATATTTTTTGTGTTGATAAACTATGAATGTTTGCCATAGATTTGAAATATTACTGAAAAAATTTGATTCTTAAAATTCTTCTGTGCTTTGATATATTTCATCATGCTTAAGAGATTTATTTACTGATGTACATTTTTAAGAGAGATATAGTGATTTCCACTTACATGTTCACATGCAATTTCAAATTTTTGTCCATAGTTTTCCCGAATCGATATTTTCTTTTTTTGATACATGATTGAGACTTTTTCCACTGCATATCTAAAATACATAAATGTATTAATTTTTTGGAAGGATAATTTTTTAAACATTTTTATTTTTCAGTCGTACTCGTGTATGGGAGAAAAATTATTTTCTACAAATGAAGTCCATGTTCCATTTCAACTTATGACGTTGTCAATATATTTGTTTTCTTCCAAAGTTCCTTTTGGAAATCAATAGCAGTATAACAATGTATCGCAAGACATCGTCCAAAACATAAGTGTTCATTAAAATTTGTAGAAAGTAATAATTTCATTCCATTCGTTTAAAATAATAAGTTTCTCAACACTTGTACAGTTATTTCTGTTTGTTAATCTGAATTTGGTCTTCAATGGTTTATAACATTGATTGCTGCTTAATAGTAAAGTGTCTTAATAGTTATACTAAAAAAATTAGTTGTACACATTTTATTGCTATATTGAGGAAAAGTATTATTACTTGTATTGTGCTTGAATATTAAGAAATTATAATACAATCGTTAGCTCATAACTTTTGGGAAATTACATGAAATTGAATATTAATATACGCTGTTTGAAATGCTCTTCTATTTTTTTTTCTAAGTTACAAGAATGATGATAAAAATAATAAATTAACTGTCAAGAAAGCAGTTACAAACTGCATGTGACCGCGTAGAGGACAATAAAATAATTTTAACTAATAATATTAGACTAATAATTAATTAATAATAGTGGAAGAATTTAATAAATATGTTTACAACATTGTGGAAGACGGATGTTTTTCATAACCCCCGTCGTTGTTTCTGATCCACCCCATCTACCCCCATGCGCCCACCATCCCCTTTCTGTGGATCTGCGCCTGGCACCGTGACCCGAGTGCGGATAGTGTGCGTGTCTGTGGGAGGCGAATCATTGTGCTGCAGACAGTCCGCGACCTCTCCCGTCTATCGATTCGTCTTTACTGCATTCCTCTTGACCTGCTTCTAAGCCTTTGCTCGTGCTGGGGTATCTAATGCGCGAGAATGGACGATACACGTCGTGTGGAAATGTCGTTACTCGAACTGGGTCATGTTCCTGGAACATCTTTTCCGGGATCATTGGAAGTAATGTTTTGAAGGATAAAAATAGGTAAATAAGGAATTTATTGCCAAGAAAACAATAAAAAAAACTGCGTACGACCACGTGGAAGACAATAAACTAATTTACTCCCTGGTCCGAAGGAAAAAGTCAGAGCAAAACCCAGTTGTGGAAAAGTATTTTACACTGGGGTAAATACCAATTAGAAATTTCGTTGTAATTTGGAAAATGATTCAAAACTTCCGGTGTGTTATCATTTTTCCTTTCTGATGGAAATAACACGGGGAAAATATTAATGATTTTTTTTCAACTTGTCGGTTATTTTCTATCTTTCCAATTCACGAATTTTTATTCACAGCTTCATCAATTTCTTGTCTTGAAAATACGAGATACAAAATAATTGCAATATATTATTTGTTTGTCCCACGTCTATATTTAACATACCCATACTAGTTTTTATTAAATTTCACGTCTCCCTTGAATCTTATGTGAGAATCCAATCTATTACGGGAAAATGGTGTTTTCCATTGTTCCTATCATATGGTTACACATATGTAAGAGGATGGTTTTGAATAAACAAAAAAAGTGTTGGTAACGACGATCGTAATTGATTGAATGCATTTTTTACGTGTAACTAGGGGATCCGTGCCAAGTCTTCTCTCCCAAACTATGTAGAGTGCGATGGAATCAGTTACCTAGTATTTCTTTTTTAAAGTATGACGACTTCCTAGAAGTTCATTGAGCGGTGAATAGTGACACCTCGGAGGCGAGCTACGAATTTACTTAAATTATCGAGGAAAACCTAGTGTCTCTGTCTGAATTATTTATTGGAAAAAACTTTTTCGACCTTGTTCTTCTTTGCTTCAGTTGCATTCTTCAGACTTTGCACAGTTCGAGCTTTGAGTATCTCTTTCGTTCAATTTGTAGAATGAAACACATACGGCATTTAAATGTAAGATTACAAATCCTACAGAAACTAATGATACCTCATTCGTGGTAATTGGTTTAGAACGACGTACTTATTTGAGAAATAAGAAATAGTGATTCATTCAGCTAATGTTGGCAATGCGAATGTAGAGAAATAGACGTTGGAGGAAAAAAAGAAGCGAGTTTGGAGTAGTCTAAAAAGCCGCCGTTGCCTACATCGAGACAGTAACATAGGATACGACGGCGACAGATGTAATAGAAAACTGTTTCTCAGTCACACCGTGTTTCAAGAGCAGGTGGAGGAGTGTCTGGCAAATTGACGCTGGCGCTGGTACAATGTGTAGCTGGCGCCATGCCAGACGTCGCCGCGTCGGTGTTCGTCTCTCACAGCGTCGCCACCTCCGTCGTCGACGTCGCCGCTTGACGTTTGCGTTGCAGCACCCGCCTGTCGTCGCATTTGCCTGCAATTGACACCCCGACCTCTACGTAATCGTCTGGCGCCTCCTACGGAGCCGACGCTCTATCTGCATGCACGAGCCCGCTACTACTAGCCTAACCACAAACATTTCCGTGTCTTTTTTTTGCACCCTTATCAGTCAACGCAGGGAAAAATAAGATTAATTTCGTACAACTAGCTTTCCTGGGGNCGTGTATTTTTTTTCGGGTTGGGGGGGGGGGCGACTCAGATTGGTCAACGCAGGATAAAATAAGCTTAATTTAGCACATGTACTTATCATGTACATCAGTTCTATTCGAGTGCGAACCAAGATATGTTATTTTTAATCCGATAGTGAGTCAATGTTTTTGGAAATGTACCCCCGCTACCCCTCTCACCAAATGGCTGCTACTCTAGGCCATGCACATAGCGTCCTCACTGTACGGTCCATCACGGGATGATAGAGAGTGTATCAAGAAAACGGAAGAAAGATGAACGTAGAAAAATGATAAAATAGTTCACATAATCACGTTTCCATTAAATATATTCCTCTTACAGACTGTCACTTTGTCAAAAACCACCTCAAATGTCTCTTTAATTTTTATTTTAAATATTCTTAAGATATTTCACTTCGTAAGATTGATATTCTCCGTGCGTAATTTGTAATGTCCACCATCATAATTCTCCCAACTACCAAATGTTATGCTTCTACAAATATACTCACCGCCACACACCCATTATGCCACGAAACAAGGTTATGTAAGAAAATCTTACCTGTCAGTACTCTTCCGCGAATCGACTATCTTTAAACTCTCCAATCCAGTTTTACCCCTGTAGAGATATTTTATAAACCGGTGGTTTCTCGTGTAGTAAATCTATGTCGAGATTTCGTTGGTGCCCGCAATTTGTTCCGGCATGGTTAAATCACATAAATTTTCGCGCTATTATTTTCGGGTTTATTTCGTGGCTATTACTCTCTTTTGTTTTATTCCTTCGCATGTCGCAGGAGAAACATAAGAACGCGGAGCTGCAAGATATCCCACCAAGTCTATAGACTCATTATCTTCTTTGGTCTCGAACGTGCTCGTAATGTGTGTGGTCTCTGGTTGTCTACTGTGTATCGTGTGAGAGCCAGGTTTTTTTCGTTTTTATGCCGCTGTGGTATTGGATTCTCATGAAACGCCTATTACACATGGATTAGTAGGGTAATGGTGGCTATTAAAAAGGAAATGCTTATGAAAAACGTGTGATACTTATACAAAGAAGGTCTACGGAAGTTTTTTGTTTGTGGTTACGACTGCCTTGTTTCACACAATTTCTAGTGAACATTAATTGGTGTATGAAGAGAGCAAATTCATTAAAAACACTTTCTTCTATAATTAAATAGTATTAACTATTGGTTCACGTATCCACCGTAAGAATGAGGATCTGAAGATGAGGACCCCGCTTTCAATAAGATTTCCCTTGTTACCTTCTTTGAAATCTAGGATACAGGGTTTATGGCTGTTGTCTCAATTTCTTTTTGAATTTGAAGGAAACTGAATGAATTCGAACTAAGTACCGATTCCTTACTTTTCTTTTCTCTTAAACCGAGACCTCCTTGGTGTTTCTTCTGACAAACTTACATGTACCTAATTTTCTTGTAATATTAATTATAATTTAATTTAATTTAATTTAGTTTTATGTGTACTCAACTTTGGCACGGTTGTGTACATAAATTCTGTAGCCCCATCCTGGCCCGGGTTTTTCTCCGTTTTTCCTTCTGGTAGAGGCGGATTTATCATACAGGTTCTCTAGGCTTTGTCTAGGGGCGTGTTTATTGTAACAATAAATCGTGAATTTAGTG
>NNCF01128177.1:86261-143210 GCA_002313205.1 Laupala kohalensis | reverse complement strand
ATATTCTCACCAACCCCCTAGTGTAACCATACGAGTAACCGAAAAATATCTACTAGATATAGAATTGAAAAGTAAAATGAATCGTGAAAACTAGTCCAGATTTGATAGACCAGATTTGGAGAGGAAAAACTACGAAGAAATTGTCGAGTATCCTCAAGGACTTACGTTCTTCCGCTTATCCCTAGCTCTCTCACAATGCTATCAGTATCTCGGACATGTCGTGTGGCAACCNGTTCTTCCGCTTATCCCTAGCTCTCTCACATAGTATCTCGGACATGTCGTGTGGCAACCGTTCCGTGTACGAAGCCAGGTCGCTATCAGTCCTTGTCGACACGCGTCTCGCCCGACATCGTGTGTACCTCGGTGCGAAAACCGCCCTGTCGCTACGGGGAGTCGCGCGTGCACGGCAACACCAATCATCTCGGATGCACTCGCCGCAGTGTTCGTTTGAGGACGCTAGTCGTTCGATTTCGCGCTAAAGGAGGGTAAGATGGACAGAGGATCAATTGCATCGCGATTGGTGCTGCGAGTGTTCCACGCAGTTCAAGTCTCTCTTTTTTTATTTGCCTCGCTACGTGGAGGAACTTCTACCCATTAGAAGAACAACGTAACCGTCGCAATTTCCTCGAGGAGACTCTTTCCCGAAAAAAAGATCAGTCGTTCACAAGGAGTTCATTCATCCTATTACCACTCGTAGTGGAAGTAGAACCAAGTACTGCTTTAGAACACAAACGTAACTAGACCGAACGTCGTTTCAAAATATCCTTAACTGTAATTTGAAATCACGAGTAGTTTTTTTTTAGATCTGTCATCAATAGCTTCAATATTTTAATGATATGTAACGAGTTTTATTATTATTTATTGAAATAGAATTAGTTATAAAATATTTTTAAAATGGCAATATTTAAAATTTGATAGCAATCTCATTGTGAGCTCTAGAAATAGACGAAGTTAATGGAAATGTACGACCTGTTTGCAGGTTTGTACAAGTAAATAATTATCTCCTGATAGGAATGATTCAAGAGCTTCATAATTCCTGAAAAATGGCTAAGAAAATTAGAAGTAATTTAATGTAAAGTGTTTATTTTAAAATCTGCACACTTCACTGAAAGCGTATTAGTCTGAGGTTGTACAACTAATATATTTTTTTGCTATCCGCTACTCTTCGAAAGACAAATAATTAATTCGTACTCCAAATGCAGGAAACTGGAAACGAAAGACTTGGTCGTATAAAGAGCGTCTCTTTTTGCCTGAGGGTGTCTTAATTCAAATGGCGGAGATAAGATTCTCTTGGCTCATTCCTTCTCTCTTTCTTCCTCTCTCATCTTTTGTTCTAAATTGACTATTTTCTTTCTCTTCTTAGAAATTGGGACACGCTACACGGGGGGTTACCTCGTTTAGCATCGAGGGTCTCCACTTGGGTGAATAGCTAGCATTATATTCCCCCTGGAGAGTGCGTTTCTCATGGATGACGTCTTTCTCACTGGCACTTTTGAATTGCAATCCATTCTACTGTCATTCCCTAGTCTCACTTCTGTCTTCAGATCCTCACCAGATCGTTCTCTTTTTCTAACTATTATCTGTCTTACCCTCGCATGTATCCGCTTCATTGCCAAAATTATGTCATCTTGTCACCCAACGCCTATCCTCCTATCCTGACGATATTTTTGCTCCATTGCTGTTGTCCGCTTTTTGAATTCCCTCTTCCACCGTCTCTACCGCTATCCCCTCGTACGTCCTTCCATGTTTCTCTGCGTATACCCCAGCCGCAACGCCGTCCCTTACATCGTTTCTACAGCCAATTTGCCTGTTCCGTTTCCCCTATCAACGGTTGCCAGGAGACGAGGCGACGCCATGCGGAAGAGCATTCATGAGAAGGCAACGGTGATGCACAGGACTCCTCCCCTTCATTCCTGGATTGCACAACAAGAAGCAGGTTGTGCGTCACTTGTGAAGAAGATCCATTGCGGGTATTACATTGACGTATAGGGAAGATTTAATGACTCATCATACGGTTATGACCGGGATGAAGTAGAATTGGTCGTTTATAGAGCGATTATTGGAAAATACATATAGTTTTAAGAACAGGTTCAGCACATGAAGCTCCAAATGACGCAATTTTTAGTTGATGAGTCCTGTTACATTCGGGACGGGACATTGAATTGATGCTATAGATTTCCGAGATTGGATATAAATTCAGGATATATACCCCAGCGAATGTTTCGACCATCTTCTGACGCCTAGGGGGTCTGTCTAATGACGGACAATTATTAGAATCTTGGTGACTATAGGAGGATAACCTAAGCATTGGTTGCTAGAATCGCTCGGTGACAACCGAAAGAACACATCGACTTACTTTCAACGTGTATTATTTCGAAAATATAGTTATGAATGACATGAAATACCATTATTTCCTATGAATAATATAATAATATATATTAATGTTGCTTAAATTAAAATATTGTTGAACCACAGAACCGTAGTGAACTACGAATTCTTCCGAACGTTTCTCCGACGGTTGAGACGTGCATCTCTAGTGGCGTACTCGTAGAATGTTTTTCTGTGATGAGTGTAACGATGGAGGTGTGTTTTGTGACCTAAACGCCAACATCTACGGAACTTCTGCGGGTTTGTTTTTCGTTTCATTTATCAATGAATTTAAAAAAATTCCCTTTTTCACCATCATTGATAAATAATGTGATTTAAAAAGAATAATTACCTTGAATTTAGAGATATTTTAATCACAATTTTTTTTCGAATAATCTATAGTCTATAATAATACGTAATTGTAAAATAACTTTTTTGTGTTTTATTAAATACAAATTAGTTCGTGTTCTGTTGATATTACAACAGGAGCTAACTTTTTACTATTATACTAGTAGAATGCTAAAATGTTAATTCTTTGTCTGCCTTACGACCCTTGATCTGAATTGATGGGTTTGTCCCCCACGTGGTCATATGCAGTTTTTGTGTGTATTCTCGTTTTGGTCAACTTTGGACCACGATAACGAGTGCTAGTAAGGCTAACTTTTGGTGAGTTTAATCACTAGACACTCTTGAATTTGAGATAGGAACAGCGTCTAGATAGAATCCAGATTGTTGTATCCGAGTATTACAACAGCGGTTGAACCTTTCATACGCCACAGCTACATTAAACTGAGACATAGATATGAAAAGCTACATTTTTATCTTGCCCCGCTCGGGTATCGAACCCGGGATGACTTGGTGACGAGCAATCACGCTGACACCGTGGCTGACTCATATGCAATTTGTAACTGCTCTTTTGACAATAAATGTGTTATTAAATAACTTGATTTACTCTATTCAATTAACTCTTGAAATCGATAAGAACATTTTATTCAAATATTTAGAATTGATTTCAACTCTATTCTGTGAGTGCAGCGCCGTGTTCAGCGTCAACACGGTCATCATAAAACCAAGACTCAACCATTGTGTTGGCACGAGTGCACGATGGTAGACGGAACGACCTCGCCGTCAGCCAGACGATCGCTCACTCGCTCGCTCTCTTCACTTCCTTTCCTCCTGCACAATAGCAGTCGCACGCACTCACAATGCGCGTGCTCTCTCTCGCTCGCACCGTCGCGTCGCCGTCGCCAGCGCGACGTGCACGTTCAAAGTGGCGCACGTCGGAGATTTTATTGCTCTCATTCCAGGAGTATATGAGCTCGCTCCCTCCGTCACCACCACCCACGTACGTTGCCAACGTATCGTTTTATCGTCGGCGCTCCTGTAATAGCGCGTCCCATCGTCTCGCGTCTTTCTTGACTGGTGTCCCTCATGGGTCTGTCCTCGGTCGGATTCAGCGTCCGAACGCGCTGGCTCTCAGGGTTCAGTATAGCGAGATAAGCATCCGATTGTAGTTACCTCGCTGTGGTAAAATACCCTGAAAGTCAGTGGCGGATCTATCGAGGGGGATTGGACTTGAACTTTTAACAGATAAAATTGAAGTTAATAAATGGCTTGTAAAAGAGTTACCACATTATTAATTATTGTTATTTATAATTGTTTTAATAATATATTTGTATTCTTATTAATAATACCAGAATAATGTAATTAATAATACCAGATGAATAAAATTAATATTACCATATTAATAACTTTAATAAATAATTGTTATTACTAACACCAGTTTGTTAATTGTTAATTATTTATTTGATGCATTTTTTTGAAGGTAATATTCATAACTTTTGTGTCGTAAAACGATAATTTTTAAACAAAAATAATCCCCCCTTGATTGCGGTCTAGATCCGCCACTGCTGAAAGTAAATGGTGAAAGGATGAATAATGGGATGAATTTTGAGATCTATCTTAAGAAAATTGGGAAAGTTGCGGACAGTACATGTATGTGTGGAAAAGACTAGGAAACGTCTAGACGAAAGCTATGGCAGTGTGACTTATATTTCGTGGAAAGGGAAGATCACATATTTTATTATCTAAAGTTTGTGGAAACTTTAATAAAATAAGGACAACTTTCAATTCCGTCAAAGAAAAAATGTGATACATTTAATGAGTATACTGGAATACGTTGGAAAGTTGGAAAGGAACCCAAGGAACAGAAGAGGAGCGGTGAATGAGAAACTTGAAGAACAGGAAATAAAATAATAAGAACCGCATAACGTGCCGTTTAAAATGCGGCAAGAAAAGAAAAAAAATGGGCTGATGTTACCTGCATTTGCACTGGTAATGAAAGTTCGTATCGCGTACCCCAGGGATTACCCTCTGTATGCTGAAATACAATTGAGATTTTAAAATCATTTACTGCGGACATGATCAGCATTTGAAACACGACGATGTTAACATGATTTTACTCTCGAAATCGATATGCCGAAACCTGTATTGTGATTGCGATGCATTGTTACATCACACCGCAAGCCCAGATGCGATGTGCGTATTTTTTGGTGGAGAAGCGGGATTCAACCATAAACCAAAACCTTTATGGTAGAGTTCGCTGCCACCAGCTTGGTTTCCCCAAGCAATCAAACACACGTGTAATAACAATAAAATATTTAATTCAAATTAAATAGAGATCTGAATATTTACAAATGTAGACAAACTCTCAAACATAAATACAAGTTTGAATTTGTTATTACAGAGTTATTGCTATCTGAAAGCAACAATTACACACAGATATAGATACTGGTGTTATGAATTAACTCGGAAATCTACCCAGATTATCCGAATCTCAAAAGTTTCCAAGTTGCTATCCCGAAATAACTAACTGTTCCAAGTTACGTCATTCGCGCCTAATAGCAATGTAATAGAATTACCGCAGCAATTCTCAGTGGTCTGACGACCAAAACTAACCAAGTTACATTTCATATAACGTGCGTACTTCCATACACTTCCGCAGAAAGGTCTGAAAGTCACTTAGGATCTGCAATCCTCCCAATATATACACAGAAGCGGAGGTCACGTGACTACACCCTCGCTACTGTACTGAGCACTCTACATCAGCTTGGTCACCCCTCAGCTTCTAAGAATACTGCGTCCCTTTTGGCTGATCATTATTTTTGGCGACCACTGGAATATTCCCTTCACACTTGCTTTTCTTCTGAGGGCGTTCATCTCAGTTTTCAGAAGTAGATGGGAACTGTTCAACCTCTACACAATAAACGGAAAGGCTTAGAGCGGTATTTTTCCTTATTTGGTGGCGACTGGCCCGACCCTTAATCTCCTTAGGAATTTCCGGCTAGCAAAATGCTTGAAAATGTTAATATTTCAAAAATCTATAAACTGCACTGGCCCAGATGTTACATACATTAAAAATATTTTATTTGCAAGTAGGGTGAAGTTAAAATAAATTGTAAGAAAAGGTGAGTTGATACCTTCCATATGTTTTCATTAACGGCGTAGGGTATCCATATCAATGTATACTTGGTAGCTGTTCTCTTCTCGTGTGTATATTGACTGAAAATTCTAAATTACCCAATGTTCTGTAGAGAGGAGACTTTACCTCTAAAGATCAGCTAGAGTAGAGTAGCTTCCTCTGTCCTTAACTTACTCCTAGAGATATAAAATAGATCCATTTAAATCAATCGAAATGTGAGGAAAGATCAGTAGATCGAACTACCAAAGATTCGACCATCCTACTTTGGCTTTCTTCAGAGCAATGTCAGAATCGTACAGACCTAAGTCGCTGTCGTACTCTGCCTGAAGAAGGCCACAGCAGGATGCCGAAACGTTGGTAGTTTTGTCTACTGAGACGCGGTTTGTCTCAGACAAACAAGTTTATATTGACTCCGCCCGCGGAAGACTACGTTTACAAAGATCCTGCATAAAGTATTACAAGTAGTATGTAATCGCTCAGCTATAATTGAAATAAATGTTCAATACACCTGTACGTCCATTTTTCACCTTCACAAGATGCGAGTTAGTTCCTGCCGCCGTGCCTATAAAGTAGAACTGTTGGGGGGAAAGAGGAAAAACCGCACATAAATCAGGCTCGTTTGTTCGGACACTTCGCGCGTTTAATGAAGTGGACGAACCGGGGAGAGGGGAACCAGACAGTGTTGTCTGAACGGGCATGGAGAAACCAACCCCGATTTATACTCGTTTTTCTATAATCATGGCTTCTAATTCTTCAAACCCGGTAGCAACTCTTGTGAATTTATGATTACTATTTTCTGCTTTGTGTTTGTCCGTAGGGTTTTCCCGAAATTAAGTAGACGGAAAAAGGTGTTGGCAGTGTAGTGAAATGTATCCATGCTCTGAAGTATCTATTTTAATATTGACAGTAAATATAAGTTTTTTAAAGCAACTATTGAAAAGAAACCATTATGTTGAAATTCATTAATGGGTCTAAACTGAACAGAATCTTCAAAGAATTATTTTATTTTTTTAAACTCGTAAATGATGATGTTTTTTGGGCACACACGTCAGCAGTTGTATTCAGCATATTTCAACTGGTGGAATATCGGTTCCGTCACTCAGCAGCATGCACTGTATCAAAGTTGCGGACAGCATACTGCGTATCAACTTATGAGAAATTCAATCCATAGTGCTGGAAGTTTTTTCTACCAATGGCGTTAAAACTTTTGGTCAGGTGAAAATGGCGACGAGTCGGAATGGAACCCGGGACATCTCCTGAGGATGTGTCTCAGGTCGTCCGGGATTTAGGTCTGGCTGAAAATTGTGTACAGTTGGGGAAGGAGAATGGGTGGTGTAGAGATTTACTCCCCTTCGACCAAAGCAGGAGTCCCGGGTTCGATTCCCGGCTTGTCACCATTTTTACCTGACCGAAAGTTATCGTATATCTTCTCCACGTGTAGGGTACACGGGAGAAATATTTGGAGAATATTGTTGAAGTAACAAGCAGGATCGATTTCTTAATGCTTTGATTTATATTGGTATAATCCATAGAGAAATTTCTTGTTCCCGAAAGTACAAATCCATAGGACTAAGAAAGTACCGGGGTAAGAAATACGAGGATTAATGTCAAGAAAGTCACTTCAAAGTAAAAACTTGAACTTCGATGACCAAGGAAGCAAAATAAACGAATAAAGGAAGCTTTTCAACAACTTTCATCTCTTTTTGTTTGGTTCACATGTGTACTGCGGAAACGGCGGAGTACATGTATGTGTAAGGCATCTGCGCAAATATTGAAGTTGTTGAGTATAAGGAAATAGCTTGTGCTCACTGGTTTATAAACGGAAATACGAGAAAGTCGTCGTTCCAATTGAACTGCGTTTTAATTATGCATCGCCAAACGCCGCTGATATCTCGAAGGAAAAAACTCTATGTGTATTTATCTTTTCATGCATGTTTTTCGTACATCTAAGTATTCTCTTCCGTGTATGCTTGCACGAATAAAATCTTACTAAAACGTTACTGATCATCCCCCAGAGGACTTACATCTCGTAAGTGCGTGTTTGGCAAACACGGGGCCCCGACCTGAGTCTGGCATTGCTTCCACTTACTTGTGTAAGGCTCCTTCCTTTCTCTTTCCTGACTTTCCTTGGTCACCTCTTGTTCTTTTCGATCCCGACGCTATTAGGGCTAGGGTATCTTTCATTTTCCTCATTCCCTCCCCCCTCATTTTTTGTTTTCCTCTCATTTTCTGTCCTCCCCTCATTTTTAGTCCTCAATGTTTTGATGTACGTTTTGAGATATGTTTTGATATGTTGTAATTCAGGAGGGATTTTAGTGTGTATGGTTGTGTCATTCGGCGAGTCCCACACGCGGGGAGAGTTATGTTGGCTATCCCTAGTGCGTAACTGCATTTTTCCGTACCTGAACTGAATTTTAGGGCTTTAGTGACCTCGATGTCGACGAGCCGTAAAGCCCCGCAAAAAAACAAAACAAAAAAAAAACGTTACTGATCAGACTGTTCATCGCCATTTTCTTCTCTCCGATCGTATGTCATACATGTAAATTTAATCATCGATCATTTATCGTGAGAGCTTCTCGGTCTCAAAAGGTTTTCCTTGTCACCATTTCATTTGTTCAAGGGTAAAATCAAGGTGATTGTTCTCCTCGGAGGAAAATTACTCGCGTAACGAAATAATTTTGTGACGTCGTATAACCGATACCATCCATATCATTTGCTGGTAACTTTTCCAACTCAGAAGTGAAAGAAATAGTAATTCGAGGTATTGTTAGTTTGGCTTGAGTAGACTTTCATTTAATCATACGTTTTATGTGAAAAAGGTATCTTTTCTTCGGGATTCATAATATACTCGTTTTATAATATTAAAATTGTTCTGAAACTACCCTACTCACTATGGGTACATTTGTGAAATTACCTGTATCTTTTTTTTAACTTTTAAGCTCTCGATTGACATTAATTTCAGAATTTGTTAACTTATGATCCTATCCATTATGTCCGGAGACAAGGCAAGTGTAGAATTATCGCAAGGTGACCCTACATGTGAACATATTCTCTATTATTTTCCAAAATAAATATAATAACTATTTTCCCTTACATATTTTTCTCTCACTAATCCTCATAAAACTCTATTTGTTTGAGAATATTTAAGAAGTAAGTTACTAATCCATAGTGTTTGTCGGTAAAGGTGCTTTGCCAACGTTAAATTCGTTACTTGCGGTGTTCGGAGGTGTTTTAAGTCTTTTATTTTGGGGTTCCGTAATTTTCAGGGTTCAAACACTTAATAATCACGTTTTTTAATTCAATTTAAGTTTCAGAACACTCAAACTGCTTATACTGATGTTGTGATGTCAGCTCATAGTACGCACTGTACAAAATAGGCTTGCGTGATGATTTACATTAATAGTACTCGAATGCAAATTATCTGCTATCATTATGAATCAGTGCTTTAGCCTTCTTTGTAGGTAGCGGATGTTTACTATGCACTTTCTCAAGCAATCATTAAGCAATTTTATTTTCTATTGCTTAACTATCCAGTTATTATAAATCATAAACGTCGATACTTGAGAGGGGGAAATTGAAGAGGCACAATCTAAATGAAATTCTACGATCACCTCCGGAGATATGGTACTGGGATTCGGTCACTGCAGCGTGTTGGCGGCAGACACCGTGCCGAACAGTTACGCATTTCTTGTAGTTAGGTGAATCTTCATGATGTAGTCTGCTTCCGTGTTGTAAATTGCTTTCAGATGTACTTTTCAGTTTTAATTAGTGCTCGTTAATCCTCTCGTCCGACGCTTCTAGGTCTAGAATATGGAAAGATTAATTGCATAATAATAATAATAATAATAATAATAATAATAATAATAATAATGTGGTTAAGACGTTTATTCTATATCTGCCACTATTATTCGTAATTATACTCTAACTTCCTTCTTTTTTTTTCTCTTCTTGATTGCGTAATTTCTTCGGAAATCTGACACTTTTTGATTGCGTCATTAATGTTTTTATAAGTGAATAATTTATGCTCACCTACTTAAATATTAATTATTTCCGATTTTTTTTAGCTTGATTCCTTCGATTCAAAAACATATCTTCAGCAATGATTTTTTGTTCTTCAATAAAGAATGAATGAAATGTTCATTACTGAAGTTGATAATCATTAAACAAACAGATATATCGATGGAGAAAATTATTGGTAGTACCACATAGAAGGAGCTATTCACGAACTATTCTTACTTTGCTCTTGGATTTGTTGTTCTTACCCGTGTTTTAACGGAAAATGACAACGTCGTACTCCTGTCCGTCAGTGGTAGACCGACTTTCGGATTTTATATGATTCCCTGTTCTAATCATTGAGATTTTCGAAGGTAGAGGTGGTGGCTTTTGCTTGAAGCACAGGGCGAACATGTCGAAATGGATTGCTATCGCCCTCCGCCCCCCNGCCTCCCACCCATGACAGTGAACATTGTTTGAATACGTCACCGACCTCTTCTCCCAAAACCGGAAGCAGCTTTAATTGGTTGGTGTTGGTGAAAACATTGCCCTGCGAAGGACGAGCGAAGGGAGACCAGGACAGTGCAGCGTTGTAAGATTGTCAAATCCGCCAGTGCAACGTTGGAATGGTTTTACAATTGAGTTATTCTATGAAAGGAAACAATCGTCCACGGCAAAAACATGCAGAAAAATCGAATGTATAGTAAATTATTTCCTCGATTATTCTCTCCAACTCGTTCCATTGGCAATGATAAGGTAATAAATAAAATGGATGCGACTATATCTGTGATAAATAATCGATTTCCACCCTTCTTCATCTTGGACCAGGACCTGAGCTGTTTTTTTCTTTTTAATTATTCTAAGATCTTTACGCAAACCTGCTCCAAATCAAACAATTTTTTTAAGTTTGTATAATAGAGGAATAAAAAAACATCTGACATGATTTTGTTTCTGTACTTTTTTAACTTTAGAAAATAGGTAAATCCAAAGAACATGTAAGTTGATATTTTAGAATACGTTGAGGAAAAAATCAAGGCCTCCAGAAAATATATGTTTCATTTCTCATTTATACTGCCTGTGTTGACTACTACATAAATACAAGATGATAAAACAATGAATTATCTCTTACTACTCAATAATGAAAAAATACATATTTTATAATTGCTCGTTCTTGTACAGTGTGTATTAATTTTTAAAATTTGATCTTTGTTAGATTTATTTAATTCACGTTCGATGCATATAAATACCGTTGTTAATCATTCGTATCATATGAACAATCAGTATTAACATTCAGCGATATGACTTCAAAATTACATGACGAGGTCTGTAAATACGTGTTAAATAGTTTTTCATTGCAGTCCAACAGGAGGTACCGAGTTTTTATCATTGTAAAGGGAATTTATACTGGACGCATTTTGTCACATAAGTGAATGTTCTGTAGAAAACTCGAAGTGCTTAGTTAGATTTCTCTCTTACGTTTTGTGGTCGATAACAAATATATTCAAATTAATATAATATAAAGCTAGTTAATACCGAGTCAATATGTCTAATACAAATATTTATATCGTTACTGAATGAGAGATGGCGACAGTTTGATATATCAACAACTTAACCGTTTTTAGACAACATTTCGTATCAAAAATACATCTCGCAATTTGTTCCGTGTTAATGACCTGGAATGGCTTCTTATCTCAGTTCTCAGTTTCTAAATCCCACTTCTCCGCCTCGCTCTGATTGCTGAGCCCTGAACCCCGACATTAAAATCCGCTCGACAACTTTTCGAGGAAGAACAAATTAAAGAAGCGTCTTCTCTGTAACTTCTACGGTTAGTACGATGAACACGTCTCAAGCATTACTAATTAAAATAATACTCTTAACGTTGCTCTATGTCAACAGAGGTCAGTGGAGGAGTAATTCTGAAGTGAGCATGTCCTCTTTCTATGCGCGTGGTGTTCATAACGGACAAAATGACAGGGAATTATTTCTAGACGATCACGTTCAACTAACGCCGTGAAGTAAACACGGACAGATTAGATTCCAATGCTCTCACGTTCGACATACTAGATGTGAGAGAGGATGTGGAGACAATAAATAAATTAATTAATAAATTTATTGTCAAAAAAGCAGTACAAACTGCGTATAAACACTTGGAAGACAAACTAATTTACTTGGAGTTTCCTTGATAGATCAACTTAAGTATAGTTGCTGCTGTAAATCTCCTACACGCACATCCAGCGTAGCCTGCTCTGAGAAATAGAAGTATGTCCAGGAGATTTTATTGATTACTTCTAAAGCAGAGACATTTATGTATAATCGTGAAAGCATTGATAACCTATTTCATTACAAAATTTGCAATCATATGATTGTTGCAATCACATTTATGAATATAAATTTCCTTGTAGACAATTCTAGAATTCGAATATTCAAAATAGACCATCGTCAAAGCAACTTAGCATCTTGGTTGGCATCTAATAAATGTAAAATAGATGTTTCAGTAAATTTAATGTTCCAGCAAGTCTTGCCATCTTTATATTCAATGGTGCACAAACTAGTTCTCATATATGGATTGGTTAATGTAGTGAAATCTATGACTGAAAAAGACGGAATTCGTGTCTTGATACCTCTATTCTTTTATAAAACAGTTAATACAAATTTATACTGGTGTCTTTATACTAGTGTCCCTAAAAGAACCGTACGTTATTCGCCCATGTGAAAATAATGTCCCGATCTTGGACACTCACCCAGAATCTTCTACTCTGACCGCAAGGATGATTACAGTGCACCATTCGTTACGTCTTGTGAATTCGGATATTTGCCAGTTAATTGACATACTCGCTACTAATTCATATGCTACTAGCCTGACAGTAGGAGATAAAATACAGCATAACGATAAACATTACAATGTTACTGGCAAAATATTTTTTCTGTTCAAGTCGGGTGGTAAAAATTTCGTTCTGATGGAAAATCATTCTTAAATCTACTTATGAATTTACGGAAAACAAATACTAGCACTATTTAAGTAGATTGCTTCTCGTTTGTAAGAAAGCGAAAGGTGTTTTGGACAATCTATCGCTTCACGACCGAATTTTTTACATCCCTGCTGTAATCTTCGCTGTCATTTGAAGTCCCCTCCCGTTTGAGCGTGAACTATCTTCCTCCCCTATCTTCCTACATCGTTGAGCGCCCTCTATATTTTCGGTAAGCATTGTGCCAATCTATCTCTTCCGTTTCATTACTTCCTATTCCGAACAATCAGTCCCTTTTGTGTGGGACATTACCTTTCATACTGCATAAGTTTACTATCCCTTTTTCATTTATTTATTTGTGTGTGTGTGTATCTCGCTTCATTTTTGTCTTTCTCTCTTTGGAAACCGACTTGGTACTTCGCCAATCTTCGTTGTCATTTTTCTGCTAATGTTGCCGTTGTAACTGTTTGGTTACGACCATACCACGCTATCAAAATTTCCCGAGGGTACATTTCCAACATTCAAGTGTATCAAACTCTGAAGATAAATTTTGTGAAACACATGGTACGGTAATAGGTTTAATTTCAGTATTTGAAAAACAAAAGCAAGAAAGATTTCATTTAAATGGTAATTTAAATTTCATTTAAATGGTAATTATCGCAATTTAAATGATATATTCATCGTAAAATTCGTCGCATTTCTTATGATTCAAAAACTTATATACTTTTATCTGGTCAAGAGCTCTGACAGGGTGGACGTAATACAACACCTTGCACCAACTCTTGCTACATTTGTGACACTAATAGTTCCAAATTACTTTTTAATACTGATTATGTTAAATTTTATGTTGTACATTGATTGTAGATATTAATAGAAGATAAAAAGACTCCTTTTTTGCATTTATCCGGTCCAATTATGTACGCGACAGTATGTATTTTTGAGGTAAACTCTGGGAAATTTAATGAAAACTAAATAAACGGATTTTCTGGTGACTATGTACTAGTGTCAAAATATTTATTCTTTTTATTACACCCGTATTCTACAGAAATAATGAGATTGGTCCTCACCAGAAAACATTTTAACGATATTTTTTCACGACAATTCTTAATGTTTAATTATTTATTCTCGCCACAACTTAATTGACTTTGGTTTTTTCATAAAATAAATTGCCAGGGGAGTATAAAACCAAATGGGGTGAGGATAGGTGTAAAGAAGTTTCCTGCAAAAGATGAGAGCTGAATGAGGAAAAGAGAAGGTAGAGGAAGAACAAAGTAGTGGAAGTCTAGAAGTTGGGTGCAAAGAGAAAGTCTTGTCACGAGAGGAAAGGTAGCTGAAAGCCATTGGTCCAATCAGCCAAAAAGGAATGAGAAAGATGGCGCAGTGCTACGAGACTGCTTGGAGACAAGCGAGGCGTGACGCGGCGTCGTTGCTAAGGAACGGGAGCGGTGTGAGGTGATTAGATTGCCGCTTTTGCTTATCAACCACCATGCTTGTTGTTAGACGCAATTAACGCAATTTTGAAGGAACTTACTACTTACTCTGAAAGGAGGATTTTTGGGAGTTTGAAAAACTAAGCATATTATAAATGAAAAGCGTNTCTCTCTCTTTTTTTTTTTTTTGTATGTGTGTATTCTCGTCTCGGTCAACGGTGACGAGTGCTAGTAAGTCCCAACTCCATATGAGTTACTCAGCAGATACATCGTGGAACGTTCCAGAGGGGAACAGCGTCTACATGGAATCTAGATTACCGTGTCCGAGTTCTGTGGTGGTAAGCGGAAGAGGGTAAACTTTTCAATTATCACAGCTGTATGATCTGAGATATGGAAGTAAAAAGCTACAAATTTTTTTATTCATTAATAAAATAATTTTATTTTTGACCACCGAAAAGAACTTACGCTGAATAAGGTATTAAATCAATTTATTGTCAAGAAAACAGTACAAACTGCGTATGACCACGTGGAGGACAATAAACTAATTTATTAAGTATTGGGTATTTAATAAACTAAATTATTAATTATGCAATCAAATAATATATTAAATTGTTATGTTTAATACTATCTATTTAGGTTTTTACACTGCTCTCTGTACGATTGTTTCCCCTTGGAATTCTCTCACCTTATGAGAGAGATCTTATGACCATATATATGTTTTCAACCATATATGAATTTTTAATGATTTTTTAAAATCATTATCCCTTAGTTTTTTCCTCGAACAAAATTCGCATCACTGTTATTCTTTGGAGCTGAATACTGGTACTGGAAATTTTTATTACTCATTTATTATTTGTAAAGAAGTCAATATGGAAAGTCAGTTCTACCCAAAATATTAACATTTCATCGAGTTATTTCCTTTTCACAACGATCAAATTATCTGCTGAGAAAGACTTGGAATTTCTCCCGTGTCTAAAATTGCTTTGTGCATTCTTCTATGTTGCTCGTTGACAAGTCCAACTCCAAAAGTAATATTTGCTGCCGGAGAGAAGAATTTTCACATGTCTTTTAAGAAACTTGACCGTTTCTTCAGTTAATTGGTTTATCATGTTTTTAGTTTTAACCAATCTTCTTCACGTTTTCGACCTTTGAAGATTGCAAACCAACTTTCTTTGGAGACTAGGTCAGAATTAATAACATTCTTTTTGTCTCATTGCCAATGTTAATCCAACATATTGTAATTTAAATAATTAATTGATAACAATAATACTACTTTTTAACAATAAATTTTGGTATTATTTCTTGTCAAAAATTCTGTTTAAACTGTATATGATCACGTGAACAGTAAATTAATTTAGTCCTCGGAAATAAGCAAGGGACCATTCTAATTAAAGGTCCCAAAGGCTCTGATTTCTTCAGGGTATTAGGCAGAAACTCTCAAGAAATCACGAAGTTAGCTAATTATTAACAATAAAGAACGTTTTTTTATTATAGGGGTAATATTTTGTGATCGTCCTTGAGATATACAGAAGAGGAAAATACATTTATGCTTTTCTTTTTTTTTAAATGCGAATTTTCAGTTAGTGAATTTTTATACAGCATTTGTGTACTGAGAACATAGTGTTTCGATTCGGAAATATACGTGTATTTTATTTCATGGGACGGTAGAACACGAATTATCATCCTCGAGTCATATTCGTCAAATCATACGCGTGAACTCATAACATAAATCACAACAAGCGAAAGAAAGGAATCCGGAAGTGACATTTCTCCGTGTGTTGTCACCAAAGTGATATTTGTGAATTAGTAATATTTGTAATACCTTATTTCAAGAGAACTTTCTTTGCCATGGTGAATAAGACAGCAGAATCCATTGTGTATTTAAAGAGCACATACAATGTTCATTAACATTAATAATTGAAACTGTAGTCCACAAAATATAGCTGTTCCAGTTTAGATCATTGAACCAACTTGGGAGCGCAGCACCGTATGCTTACATTTTCCGTTGCATTAAAGATTTGAATAATTTTTCCAGGACAACTCTTTGATTTTAGAGTGGAAATGTTTGCAATGCCAACTGCAAGGTGAAAATTGTCATGAGTCGGGACTCGAACTTGGGACTTCCCGCTGTGTCCACAGGAGAGCTTTTCTCTTCCGTTTCACCTCTCGAATGTCCGTAGACCAATTCCACGTGACCTGCCCCGGTGAGTCTGGGACACATCCCCAAGCACTTAAACCCGATTGTCGAGTACNTATATATATATATATATATATATATATATATATATATATATATATATATATATATATATATATATATATATATATATATATATATATATATATTAGTGCAGTCTTAATTTCTTCATATACTTTACAAAATTTGCCCGTTATTCATGGTAATGTTTGTTAAAACTAGATAATAAAAACTAGTAAATAAATTGATCCAATTCATTAAACATATTTAGATAGATTTTTAATTGTATGCAACACCTAATGATGACCCGCAACTGAAGCCGAAACTTCGTAATGTAATTTATGCTCTTTTCTTAGTAGTGTCTGTTTAATGAATTGAATCAATTTATTTATTAATATATTATATTATATTTCACATCCTGTCCACTCTCACAACTTCCCTCTTCTTCCTTTCAACTTTGGGAGGAAACTCTTTGAAGACACTTATACGCGTTCTTTTCCTCGGCGACTTCGCTTTCATTCAAACTCGAGACTCAGATGATTGGGTCCAAACGCCGGACGCTGGAAGAACAAGTTGAATTGAGTGAACTCTATTGTCTTTGACGACAGTTGTCAGAACGAAACGCGCTCTGACTCGCAATGGACCGAAGCATTCGTCATCAGTGTGGAACCCGAAAGTGGGATGAAGGTCGTGATGCTGACTGGGGTGGGGTGGGGGGAGAGGATGATTCGGTGGAGCGAGTCAGATTGTGCGGTTCCGAAGTTGTAATACATGCTTTAACATTGTGCGCTGGATCCAAGTGAAGCATAGTAGGATTGGCAGCCAAGTGTATTTAGATAGCATATATTGTTCATTTATGTCTCATAGGCAATGTGCAATTAAGGATGTTAACAATTTCAATTAACAATTTCAGCGTGGTTCAGTGGGTACAGCGCTGTGGCGGGGTTTGATCCGGGTTGGTGGTGGAGATTTTTCATGACACCTCAACATCCAGACTGACTCGTAGGCCAACTAAGCCTGCTGTAAAATGAGTATAATGGAACTATCCTGGGGTCAAATCGGCCGGAGCGAAATGCTGGCCACATCTCATCCTCCAGAATTTCTTAATTGTGGAGCTCTACCCTCCGTGAGCCCTTTGGGAACCTTCGGAGCCTGTTGTGGGAAAATTTGACTTTTTAACAATTTCGTATCTTTTAAAACTAGGAATTTTTAGAAGTGAAATAATTCATCTAACAAATATGTTTAGCATCTGAACTCAAGAAAAGTCGTGTTGGCGAAAGTTGCGGTTGACTCTTCTGAATTCTGAATAATTCTGAAATCCTTCCTTCTTTTATTACGTTCTTTATCTTTTTAATCTGAAATGGATCTAGGAACCAACTTACGGAATTAAATCACTGTTTATTTCAGTGCGCCTCTATGAAATATCATGTAATATATTGAACACATTACCATGTTCCTCTCAATGTCTGCTTTATACAGTATTCTATATTTAATCAACAAGGTTATGACAACGGTGCCGGTAGCGGTGGGGTCCACAACGGAGCGATGAGGGTCGCCTTGGACAATGCCCACTTATATACTGAGCGCATGCTATTGTGACGACGCAACAGGCGCGATGGGGCGATCTGTCTTGTACATGGGTTCTTAGCCTTCTCATTACTTCCGCACCACTTTCATTTCTCCTTCTCCATATCCTTGTTTTATTGTTCGTTCGTTTTTTAAGAATTTATTCGCAGCTGACGTATTTATGACTCTCACAGGGTTATTGAAAATTTTAATTTCTTAATTCGTCTTTAATAATTCAATCTTTTCATTTTTCTCGACTGACCGTGATAATTTCTTTCGAATCTTCGAGTTACATTTTATGAGCAAAATTAACGGTCATTCACATTGTCATCCTAATTCAGAATTTTTTCGGGGTTTTCCTCAGTTAAGGATAATACCTTTTTTTTTTTTTTTTTTTTTGTGGGGCTTTAGGGCTCGTCAACATCGAGGTCATTAGAGCCCTTAAAACTTGTACAGGTAGGGAAAATGCAGTTACGCACTAGGGAGAGCCAACATGACTCTCCCGACGTGTGGGACTCGCCGAATGACTCAGCCATACCCACTAAAAACCCTCCTGAAGTAACACTCAAAACTGAAATCCCAACATATCTCTTTACTAAAAACATTTTAAAAAAAGAAGAAGAGGAAAGAGGAAAATGAAAGATACCCTATCCCTAATAGCGTCGGGATCGAAAAGAACAAGAGGTGACCAAGGGAAGGATAATACCGGTATGATCCCTAGATTGATACCCCAGAGTATAAACCCACAATTTTATAGTCCCCCTTTTTGTGTGTATGTGTTCATGAATGCATATATTTATGTATGCATTGTTATTTATGCATGTATTGTTATTATGTTTTTATTGGCGGTGGTTAGGCGGAAGAGCAGACCTGATGGCTTGAGCCTAATCACAAAATATAACCGTGATAATAATTATTATTATTATAAAATAATATTTACCTTGTATGATATAAAGAGTACTAATATTTTATTTTATTGAATATTATACCACGTTCATAAGCATTCCAATAGACGGAGTTTTGTAGTGAAATATTAACTAACATCGTTTGAAGATCCACCATCCCCCTACATACAAACAGCTTCCATTAATTTCCACTCGGTCACCCGTCGACCAGAAGTCGAGGACGGGATGAATTAACTGACGATTCAACAGCGGGTGACGTTAATGAAGCCAATGTCCCCATTTGGCTTTCAATTTCGGGTGCGGATGCGTTGCGAGGACACCCGCCACACCGTAGCACCAGGAGCACAATGCTCGCCGCAATGGACAACAATGTGGCAGTGGGTGGAGCGCAGACGTCGCGTCGCGGCGGCGGGCATAGTTTGTAGAGACCGGTAGGGCGGGGATACACTCCGACAGTGACTGACGGGTGGGGTTTGTGTTTATGGAGAGAAATACTGGGGATTATTCTGTCTTGTTTGCTCTTGGCTGGAGACGTTGCCGTGATAGAGAATAGTGTTGTTGTGAATCGTAGACCAATATCAAAAAATAATTAACGGCCTTTTTTTTAGAAGACAATATTTATTTTTTAGAAATCAGTGGAAAAACACTATTTTAAAATTTATGGAAATGTTGTATTGTTCTTGTTTTACTAAGTGATGACTGCGAAAAAAAACGTCATTAATTATTTACTCATATTTCACCATGCAGATGAAGATGGACTGTTGATCAATATCATTGGACATTTGAGGAATGATCTAACATTTTGTTACCGTGATTTTCAACCTCTTGTAAGGGATTTTTATTTGTGGGTGGAATTTTTTATTATCTTAAGAGATTTGATCTAAAAGCGCGTAAATAAAACAAAACGTTGGCACATTTGAAAAAAAAAAATATTGGCTGCGTATCCATGTCTTCATAAAATAATGCTAATTTACAAATTTTGATAACGAATTACCGAAAAGAAATTTATGATTGAACAAATTTGAAATATTTAAGGACACATAACTAAAATTAACGTCAAGAAATGTTTGGCGACAATTCTGGACCCCCAAAAAATGTATTTCTAGTTGAGGGCTTGCCAACTGATGAAAAATTGTGGTGGAAAAATTACTAATTTTCGTTCGGCTTCTCTGACAGTATTGAAGAATATTACGAGTTACTATACCATGATAGAGGTTAAGAACTATATAGCCCACAAAAAAATATGTTAAGTATTTTCCCATTCAAATACTTAGTGTTGCGTAGAAAAATATGAGAGTATTCCGCTGCCATTGCTTCGTTCCTCACTCGTGTCCCGTTACTGTGTAAACAAAATCACGTCAGCAGAAGAGATTCCAGATGTCCCATTGTTTATCTGCTCCTTGCCCTTTTTCTAGCTGTTCTTTGCCCTAGCTTCCTTCGGCTTCCGTGTTTTCATTCCCACGTCCACCCATTTTGCATTCGTGCATGTTAAGGAACGCATGACCTTGTTTGCCTTTGAGGATTCCACTCTGAACCGGATCAAATTGTTCCTCCCAATTCCACTTTTTTCTCTCTCCGTTTCTAATAGCACATTATCCTGCCCCGCTACCGCTCTTATAAAACAGGTATATGTAAAAGAGGTTTTGTGGGACAAAAATATATTCTTTAACCGACTAGTTGTAATAAGATATCAAGTTTTTTAAAAAATTAATAAACTTATTAAATTAAATAATTTAATAAGTTGTAATAAAATATTAAGTTTTAATAAAATTTAAAAATTCAATAAGTTTTAAACAGATTTTAATATATACTCGTAGTGCAACAGGTTTGTTGAAAATTAATTTTTTTGTCGAACATGCAAATTCAACACCAAATATAATCGCGAAATTTTGAGTATAGTTTCATCAAGACTTAATTCGTGAAGATATGCATACATTTAGAAACTTTTTATTTTGACAATTTCTAAACTTTCCTTTTACAGCATTAGCATAATTAGCACCTACAAACGCAATTGTTTTAATTAAACAAAACGCATTTAACGAATCATCAAATCATAATATTCTTATGTCTCTATTAAGGTGAAATGACAAAATAAGAATTTTCTTATTTGTGGAGGAAGAGTGAAATAAACACAATTCGCTCGTCTCGAACGCGGAAGCAGGTGCAGTTCATGGTTCTCGACCTCGCATGTGTGCTCAATTCTCATTGATTGATGAATTGCCACGCTCAATTGGGTGGTTATTTGTTCGCAAACTGTTTGTATTTCCAACATGCGTGTCTGCTGTGAGGGAACAGTAACTGGGATGGTTCTGGCCCCACCGGTGGCGCAGGTGGTAGTGTTGCCGCTCATCACTAAGTAATCCCGGGTTCGATTCCAGATCATATAGCTGTGAGTACTGAAAAGCAAACCTTCCTTCCTCTATCCAGCTCCTCCAAGTATCAATAACTGTTACTAACTACTACTTCTAACCCCTCCACGTGGGCCAAGTTGTTGGTAAAACCAGTTAACCGGCCCACCTACTAACAATGACCTACCACCCAACTCCTAACTCCTATCGCTCCATGTAGATAAGCTTTAATAGCACGATACATTTCCCATTTACAAATACAACAATAGAACTGGGATGGACACCCGACATGGCGGAGAGCCTACATCCAGAGGGGAAGGCAGGCAATGACACAGAGGACAATGATAATGGTGGAAGGACAATAGGTTGGTTTTAGAGTGAGACAGGTAGAGGGAAGTTAATGCATTATAACACTCGCAGCATAGTTCCAACATAAAATTTAAAATTTTATTTTTGTGTTTAATTTTAGTTATTAGTTTAATGTTGAACAGCCTTGAAGTATAAAGTTGACAATATTAACATATTTTGAAAAAAATAATTTACTACACATCATTTTGAAAAGAATAATTTTTTAAAAAAATTTCCCTCTCTGCACGTGTCTTAATATGTGGTTAACAGCAGCGCAGATTTTCGTATGAGGCACCCGGGAAATAGAGTTGGAGGGAAGGATAGGATGGGAACGCAAACGGAACTTTTTCTTTTTCCTTAAATTTGACATTTGGTACTTTCGTTTAACCACAAAAAAAAATACTTCAAATTATCAAGAAAAAGTTGAATTAATTAAGCGAATTTGTGATGCAAAACAGAAATATGTGTGCACTTATCTTCAAAGATTTATCGAGCGGCAAATACATTAAACTATTCTTATTTTATAAGGCATTTTTAAATTGAAACACAGCCTCGAAAATTTCTCATCCCAGCCGCACGCCGGTCGCCGATCCGTGTACGGGTGGCGATCTCCCAGTGCATTCATAAGTCGTTGTTGATATGACAGTGGGTGGCGATGGTGTTGTGAAGGCGGGGCTACGCGCCTTAGGCGTTGCGCTGTTCGGACGGTGACTAGCCGTGCGGAACTGTTTGAGCGGCTTCACACCACCTTGACCTCAGCTGGTGACGGTCAGACTACGGGGTGTGCGAGAGAGCATTGTGTGGTAATCCTCACGAAATTAGTGCTACACCGGATGTAGCTGGCGTAATAATAGGAAAGTAATTTATTTCTAAATTGTCGGTGATCAATTGTTCCTTGTTTATCGTGTGTGCTTGTTTTGTGGCTGTGAGGGGGAGATGCATCTCTAAGGAGAGATCTCTTGTAACTGACGGATTAGGAAAATTGGGTTTTGTGGGATGTGACCCGTGAAAGGAGAATTCGCTTAAGGACAGTTTCAATAACCACAGATTTATGTGATATATCGATAAAGATTTTAATCGATTATATTTCTTGGGCGTGTTTTTCATTTACATTCGATGTAATAGACTAAGATTTCGTTGGAAGTCGAAGTGAATACAAACAATTAGTTGCATTAAAAACAAACAAAACATCTGTTATTTATTAATAATGTACAAATAGTGCGAAAAAAAATAAAGAAGAATTAACAGATTAATGTCATTTATTCTTTACGAAAATTATGTCAAAAATCTAACAATAAAAATCGTATTACTGCTCATGGAATAAGAGATACAGTTGGAGTCTGAGTCTACGCCGATTAAACCCAATGCGATACCCGGAATATGATTATTTTTTACCAATTACAATGTTTGATCCATAGTCCTGTGGAAATTCAGAAAAGAACTTAATCGATTGAAGTCGCCGGCTTCTACGGCCGGTGTTTTTGATGTCTTTGCTTTCGGGTGTCTGTCGCGTCAATTGTTAAGGAATTGTTTTGGCGACCACTCTAATGACCTTCTTCATGGAAAATACATTTGTAAAAATTGTTTTAAAAGGACATTGAATTTAATATAAGAATAATTAAAAAACATCTTTGTTCATACGACTATATGGATAAATAAGATAAACGAGGTTGTGATTGGGATTTGTTCCAGATTGAACACTCGATCGTACTTAGATTGATCGAGAGAGCCAGAGTTTCGTCCAAGTCGTGATTCATTTATATACCTCCCATCTAAAAATACTCACTTGTTCATCCCCTGTCCCGCATCCGCAAAAACCGCAACGCGGTCGCCAAGCGAGCAGCAAGTGGCGATGGGGGTGGAGGTGGAGGCGATGGGATCCACGGACGCCCCCAACACGCAACACGACTCTCAACCCTTGCGTGACGAATCGACACTACACTCACCGCTTCGAGTTCCGTGCCTCACAGTGTCCTCTGTTTCCCTTGCGAGACGCATTGCGGTCTCCAGCCATCTTGTCCTTGGACGCGTACCCTTGGTGACGCCCCTCGTCGCGCCGGCAAATCCGTGGCGGTTCGATACTCCGGTCACGCGCCGTTTCCGGTGGCGAACACTGTCTCGCGTTAGGGGAGAGAAGGTGCGATTATAGTTTCTCGAGGGGTGTGAAGAGATTTCTGAGATTGTAAGTCTCCGATTGTACACGTAATGAAATAAGTGAAAATTCTAATTCCAAAATTGTTTGGAAATTTGTTTGTTTATTCACGATTTTCGTTCAGAAAAATATCCATGTACGCAAAATTATCCAAATATTGTTGATAGAATCATATTTGAAGAAATATTTCTCAATTTAAACATTAAACCTAACATGACATGCGCTTCTGCGTATCCAAATATACGAAAACGATTATTCACTAGTAATTGAATACATTGATCGTCTCTCTTAGTCGTAGAAAAGAGCATTTTAATTAAATTTATTTATTTATTTACGTTTTGGATTAAAAGTCATGTCCCCATCGTAAGACATTACATGACTTTATCAACATAATGAATTTGAAATCTAATTTCATCCTTTTTTTAAAAAAAATTTCATCCACATACGTCTTGAATATTTTAAACCTCTCTTCCGTCGCTATTAATTTGTAACATTTCACTCACATCTTGTCTTTTTAATTTCGCTATGAATTTTGCACGTTCTTCACCATACATTTCACAATCCTATACAATGTACTCCATGGCCTCTGTACATTTACACACTACATTTGTCATTATATCTGACTCTAAACCTAGAAAAATAGTAGTTCATATATCCGCTCATATCTGACATGATTCTGCCATATCTCCCAGAATCTCAGTACAATCCAGTGAATTTTAACAAAATAATATTTAATATACTGTGTTTCGCCTGTTGGCATCTTAGACTCACTGCGCAGTACTACTGAAGATGTTGACAGTNAAAATAATATTTAATATACTGTGTTTCGCCTGTTGGCATCTTAGACTCACTGCGCAGTACTACTGAAGATGTCGACAGTATTGCCGAAAGTAGTTTAAGAAAAAAATTAAATATTTGGTCTGAAATATTTCTTGTATGAAGTCAACTAATAAATCACTCACTCCCAAAGTACATTGCAGATGCAACATTTGTACATTGTTGATTGATGTTGCTTGTTTTTATTGAGACGTTAATAAAATCAGAAAAAAAGAGCATTCTAGGTTGACTTTCATTTCTAAAACACGTCCTTTACATTGATGGATGTTCAATGCTTCATTGCAAATCAGAACCAAACAGTTCCCAATGACACCGTTCTCCACTCAATGTGTGATGAATTCCGTCCCCTACGTCCTAGAATGAAATCGCATTTTCTTTGACCGCAATCACAGCTTCTGGATAAAAACACCCCAGTTTGTAGGTCTCTCCTTTCTACTAAAACTATTTCTACCGGTTTATTTGGATTCCAAACAGCCGTGAAATTGAACGAAACTTGGGACTTGGTAGTAAATTGCGAGAGGAAAATGGGAGTACGGAACGAGTGCTTGAGTCTTTCTTCCCCTGCTCGCACAGCTATTTCCTGTGCCGTGAGCCGTTCTTTGCCCGAAGCGTCCGGATGTTCGCGGAATCTGGAACCACATCGAGGCAGGTGCTGGTTGGCGAGAAGGAGGGAAGTGCTTAGTTCGAAGGGAGGAGCAAAAGTGGAAAGGAGTTGGCGAAGTGGGAGATTTCCTACGTTTTTTTTTTGGTGGGGGGTGGAGCTTTAGGGCTCGTCTACGTCAAGACCATTAGAGCCCTTTACGGTTTTTCTGACATGAGAAAATTCTATTCTCTGCGGTGGTGAAAAAAAATATAAGGACAGAGTAACAAACCACTGCTCTGACGACTTGTTTCTTTCATGAAGTGTCTCTTCCATGAAGTGTCTCTTCCATGAAGTGTCTCTTCCACGAAAAATTTTAATATTTATTGCTTTATTATTTCGCGAAATCAGGCCATAACACCTGATATTTCACCAAAGTTTACCCAATGAATGGAACATTTGGAAAGGAAAAATTGGAAGTTTGCAGGTAGGAAGCAGGTCAAAATTTGTCTGGAGAAGGTGAAGAAACCCCCAGCTGAAAACCTCATCATCGAGGACAGAGCCTGGGTTCGAACTTATATCTATTTTTCCACAATAGGTTTCGTACTATTTGCATTATTAGATAACTACAATGTAGAGGTTGCCGGTTTCCATCATGTTAAGAAATGTGAGTTCTTAACTTAGTTAACTAAACTAAACCGAAATATTATCCTCGCAGGAAATGTCAAATACATTAATTTAATCCAGTCATTTCAAAAATGTGCCAGTGAGATAAAAATCTACGAACACTATGATTGTGTTTGGATGGTATTCTAGTATGAAAATTGAATTCAAATCAATATTTCAAAAGAATTCATAGTCAACGTGGTATAATTGTTTATTTTGTTCACGTTTCTCGTATCTCTGGGTCTAGGTCTTCTTGTATTTATCCCCTTAGTGCAAGATTATAGAGAAATATGACAAAGATAAAAGTTTCAACTGCTTTTTTTTAAGCATCACATTAATATGTTTCCTTTCCATAATGTTGCCATTATTCTACTGTCGTATTCGTATAGTTGATTAAAAATAGTGAAATCAGGATGTTTTTGAAATATTTATTTCTTGTTACATGTTTTACAATGCTTATTCACGGACTATTTTTTTTCTCATTTATCACTTAAGTTTGATCTTATCATGTCATTTTTTATAATCATTCTACTGTAATATGAAAGATCAATCGCTTCTAAAATTTAGAAAGTGCTTTAACTGTTGAAAAATTATTTTCTACGTGGAATATGAAACCAGTTCATAAATTTGGGGAGGAAAGTTGACTGAACTGCTTTAGAGGAAAAGGAAATGGCTGGGAACTAGACGATTATCTTACAAGATATCGTAAATAACATAAAGGGTATGATGGGATGGGTTAGCTAGTCTGTGAGAACTGTTGGAAGACTCGTGGAAAATTATATGGTTCACCTTCTCTCAAAATAGACATTTGGAGGTTAAATAAACTTCCCGGAAATTTAAAAGTATGTTATTCCACCATCTGGGCACAATAATTTGACACAAAAATTCAATTAACATCAATTAGGTTTTAAAAAATTAGAAAATGAGACATTGATATGTATGAGAGGTGTCTTGTAGTTTGTATTGACATGGAAGATTGTAAATTATATAGAGAAGAATTATTTTTATGATGTTTTTTGAAACAATATAAATATAAAAAATACTAATATGAAAAGAAAAACAAATATCTAAATTTACGCACAAAGAAATATTGATTGCCAAGCGTCTATAACTTATGATATTGATAACATGTATTTATTACTCTGTTTCATAGTTATGTTCGTAGATATTTCATATCTGCATATTGAGAAGGTACTTTACTCGCTAATTTTACTGATATCGCCCTCCCTATCACAAATAACTGAAGAAGATCAATGCAGTGGTTGAAACGTTCATTTATACATTCTCATGTTATTTATATAATAAAATGTCTACTTATACATCGGTCGAAATTAATGATGCATCGTTGTAAATTAGTCGAGAATTACGCGATTATTGTTCGAAATCCCATACTGCCGTTGTTGCATTTCTCTTAGATGACTATTAATTGTATAAATTCATACTCATTTGTTATTCTTTGGGTGGTTTTCGGTGAATAAGGCATCCATTTGATTGGAAAGAAAAATTTGATATATATGCGACCGTCATTTCTAATTATTTTTTTTATTTATCTGTTTGATTTTATAATTTTCTTGATTGGATAGATATATTGTTTGAATTTTTTCTCCTTCCAACCTGTTCCATGAGTTCAAACTGCAATTACCAACCAAAATTGAGTGAATAGTTGTCAGGATATTGATGTTTCGGATCTGTATTAAACGAACACTAGCCTGGACGAGTGTAAAATGGAGTGTTGTAGATTCCGACGAAATATATTATTAAACTAACATAATCACGGGAAGACCTTTTTTTTTCTTATTTGTAACATTCCATCTCGAAGTTATACACCTAACTGCATTTTCAATTATACCCTGTGTTATCGAACTTCGAAACAAGATGAATTTACCGGACACATTTAATCAGATGATAGTCAACCACTCCTTCACGCATTCCATAAATAAGTTTCCGCCTTCGAAATAACTGAGTTCATTCGCACGCTGGAGCGTGGGCGATTCATGTCTGGGCCGTTCGCAGCCAGCGGAACTAAACCTAGCACGAGGTTACGCAATGATATCGCTCGGGAAGCGTCGAGCGGGATGTTCGCTGCATCGTAGATTAGAGACGTTGGCACGCAGGTGTTGGCAGCCCTGCAATTTGCGTCTCTACGCCGCGAGACGCCTCGAGGGGAAGTACAGGGATTGGAAAGGCGCGTGGCGAATATGTTTCGTTTTGATATGAAAGGGAGTGTCTGGGAGGGAAGAGCTACGGATTGATTGAATGACTAGTGATAGAAAAGCCTGTTTGTTCCTTGACTATCATTTGGATTTGAACTTTGTTACACAGACTTGGTCAGGATGACAATAATTCAAGTGATATTTAACCACACACATCTTTGTGCATGCCTAGGTGGAGGGAGACTCGACGAACCCTCCTGCTCTTGGAAGTAAAATGAGATTTATAACTTTTTTAAAATTACTGATTATGAGCGTTCGTTTTTATCTATTACTTGCTATCAAATGTATCGAAAGGCAAATAATCCTTATTTTTCTGGATTCTTTATATTTCTCCTCGTAACATCTGCTGTATTTTTGTCAATAAAATTGACAATTTTTGTCAATAAAATTCTTACTGACATCCATCGAACGAAACAGTTACACAATTTTATTGATCGATTTAAATTAACAAGTGGTCCGTATTTTAACGATAATTACTAAGAAGAATGATATCATTTCCACCCCTTCCCTGTGAATATTATTTCATATCCTAGCTGAAAGGAAACTGGATGGTTAAGAATCGCATAGGGGCGTAGCCATCTATTTGTGTGGGATGGCATCCGGACCAAATTTCCGAATCAGTCCGGAGAGACCTTCCGGGCAAGTCTTAATCACGATGTGATTTCGAGACACGAGGTCACAGTGTGCCATACATCACTTGCTCAACAACGTGTTTAAATATTTTAGCCAATGAAGACTTTCCTTAAACTTAGAATAGTCAATGAGAACAATGAAAACGTGTATTGTTATTAAGAAGCCTCTTTTATACTAGTAGGAAAATAGGATGACTTAAGAGTAGTTCAAAAATGACAATATTGTGTTTATTTTTATAGTTTCGTTTTGTTCTTAGAAAATATTAAGATAAAATAAAAGAGGGAATCTGACAAAACTGTATTCATTCACACATCTTCTTGAGATTCGAATAGATAATTTTAGCATAGAAGTTGCTATAACGTTAAATTTAAATATAATTTTCCAAATCATCCATTATATTCTCATCGCAGAGTGTCTTTCACGTAACAATACTGAGGCACTCGAATACGATTCATCTTATTCGTCAAACTAAATTTGCCAAACTGAATTTGTCAAACTAAAGTTGCCAAAGTGTATTTGTCAAACTAAATTTGCCAAACTGTATTTGCCAAACTAAATTTGCCAAACTAAATTTGCCAAACTAAATTTGCCAAACTAAATTTGCCAAACTAAATTTGCCAAACTAAATTTGCCAAACTACATTTGCCAAACTACATTTGCCAAACTACATTTGCCAAACTACATTTGCCAAACTACATTTGCCAAACTAAATTTGCCAATCTATATTTGTCTTACTACATTTGCCAAACCGTCATACACACACAGACGAACGAAGTTGGACATACACGTTTCATCGTGTATGGGCATGTCAGTATACTCCACAGAATAAGTAAATCTGTCCACCTTGAGAGGATTGCGTTACTCTCCCATCTAGTGACTCTTGAGCCGAGTGACCCTGTGGTAACGACTTGGTAACGAGCTGACCCTTCACCGGAGGTTTGCCTTCGGCTTCGTGCTGCCTCCAGTCTCACGCTGCTTGTGTTGCCGGACGCTGCTTGCAATGTAGTAAGTACAATAATTTCCCCTTGTAAGAAAGTGGGCTATTAAGGTTCATGTCGGTTTATTATGCGATGTATATGCTATTAGTGCTATAAATTTCAAAGTGGTGTTATTAGAAACCTTCCTTTATCCTCGTCACTAAATACGGATCGTGATCGCGTAGTACCTTGAAAGCAAGTCTATACTTTTAAACTTGACCATGTATTTTGATATTACTAAATTGAAATAAATTAAATTTTAATGAAACACAATAAATGACAAGAGTTACGGATTTCTTACAGGAACGTGTTTTGGCAATATTTTTGTAAAGTTGTTGGAAACAAATGCATGTTTGGGTGAAAGGATTTTCGAGTGGTGATGGGAATTTGTCTGCATCCAAGAAATATTTTTCATTAACATTCTCCTATTAGTTCACTCATTGCGTCCATAATAATATTGATATAGTGTAATCACAAATATCACGATAATATTACTTTAAAAAACTTCATTTGTGCAATAATGTGTTTACGTCACCAATATAATTAGCAACTTGAGGGAATTACAAAAATATTCCTTAAAATAGACCAATTTCTTAATAAAAAGCGAGAAAGTGTTAATTTTATTCGCATCTTTATTTGATAGGTATACACATTTCTGCCTATAAATAGAGTGGAATATTTGTTCAGTAATAAAAATATTTAAAATGGTTATTCACCCCCCATATCATCGGTAAATTAATTATTATTTTTATTATTATAGAATTACTTCTGCGAACCTTTTGTAATATTGATTTGTTCTCGTCAAATGAAAGAGGTGAGCTTTTTAAAATTGTTGTGAAGTGTATGAGTGTTCTGAAAAACGTAAGTTCGTAAATGTAAAACGTAAACTACAATGGTTCTGAGAACAGAGAAAGAAAACTATGAAATTCTCATCTCGTGAAACCAAACGAACGAAGTTGTTACTACGCTTTTAAAGATAACAGGTACTCGAATTCGAGTTCAAGAAAAACACGCCTCACACACGACAAATACCTTCAACTTTCCTTAAATTCTTTCGTTCTCTAATTTGCGTTTAAGAGGAAATATCGGAGAGTCGATAACATATTGATTTTTTTATCTCCGAGCTTATTTCACACTTGCACATCATCAAAGAATAAACCTTTTTTGAGACGACTTTCATGCCATCAATTGTATGAAGGTCGACTAAATGTTTTGTATTCTTGTAATGGCATTGAAAGCGCGGTCGGCAACCTTTTTTGACCGCGGGTCAAAATCAACCAAAATGTGAGTATTAAAGAGACGTTTCGGTCAGAGATATTTTCGACATGGATTTTATATACATAAACACTTATGTGTATAAGATCCATGGTAATCGAACTAAAATGTTGTTCTTAGTATATATTTTCAATTTTTTTTAACTCTCAAAATGTTTGTTTCATGTTTATGTTTTATAATTTATTTTCATATATTATACTTTATTTTTGGAACTGAAGTGGATCACTTGAAATTATCAAATGGGTCACTTGGTGACCCTCGGGTCATAGGTTGCCGACCCCTGGTGTAGATCTTATAAAGACATTGAAGTGAGATTGAAGATCAGCATCGCACAGGAAGCTTGTCATTCACATACATCCATTATTTAATTTACAGACCTCTTTGACATGTCATTCTTGCACTTTTCTATGAAGATTAATCACCAGTTTACAAGGTGATGTTTTAAAATCAATATAATCCCATTTCCTGAACTATAAAAGACTGGTTACCTTTTTCTAGTCAAACTCACTGTAAATGAATGTTAATTGTTTTCCTCAAGATTGTTGAAAAATATTTTCTGTAGGCTATGAGTGCTTCCATGTTCGTAATGCAGGGAAGATTGTAAATTGTTATCTGCAATTGCTTGCACGTTTATCATATTTTTCTCAATTATTGAGTGAAAAAATGTTTACTCACAGACTTCGATTGATTAAAATGTCATACCACATATGACTATTTTATGGACACCCATATTAATGCCGTTCATGTAAGTGACATCGAACCCCGTGGAGCTGTTTCCAAGAAAGAAAACAAAGCATTAAGCCTGGTGTGATTCAATATATCATGAGTCTAATAAACGAGAAACCAAGGTAATTGTTTCGGAAAATTTTCGTTCATGAAACTGACGTAATTGTCAGAAGGGGAGGATCTAGTTACATAAATCATGCAACGAATAACTCGTTCATTGAAATTTAATATCGAACTTCGTAAACATCTTTATGTAAATTGAGTTTAATTATCCTCTGATTCAATATTTGCTTTATTAGTTTTGAAAGGAAAACATTTCGCTACACCCAATTCAATTTCCTGTTGTAACACGATGTTTGAACTTTCTATAAACTTGTGTATATAAATAACTTAAAGAGTGTATATAAATAACTTAAAGAGACTAACACTTTTCAAAATGACAAAATTCAACAATACTAGTTTTTAATTAATATTTTCTAAATATAATATTTACCTGATAAATATTATTCACAAATTTTTCTTATTTTTTCAGGTAAGTTCCTGATTAAATGATGGTACATTTAGACATAATGTATACTGATCTTCCATCATGTAAGTAAGTACTCTGGTTCCACTTCATAAGTATTTTCATTCGGGCGAAAACCAGAATTGAACATTTTCACTCGATGTACGTAATTTTGTTGAAAGATGCGAGGAGTGAAATTTACTTCTGTATTGTTATTTAATACTCGTATGTGAAAGAACACTTATTAATACAACATTTGGTGCATTACTTAGTTTCCAAGTGACCAATTTTTAAATATAAAATCTACCATTACACGCTATTTTAAAGCGGTAATTTCGTGTAAATATCCTTGTTTCTCTTGCAACACTAAACGAACTATCGAAATTTAGGTATCATTAAAAACAATATTTTCTGAGTAACGATGGATTCGATTTTATAATAAATGTATTGTCAAAAAACAGTACAAACTGCGTATGACCACGTGGACGACAATAAACTAATTTACTCTCCGGAAGCAAGCAAGGGACCATCCCATCAATTCCGATCAAGGGCCCTAAGGCAGAGGCGGATACAAAAATATCAGCAAAAATTCCTAGATAAGATAAAAATTTAGCTGCGAGTTATAATACTAATAGAATGTCAATATGTTTGTAATTTAACGCAAAAATTTGCATGTACAAATTATTATCGAACTATACATTATTCTGAGTATAGTGTTTAAAAACCTTAAGAATTGAAATAACACTAAATTAATAAAAAGTTAATAATAATTACGTTTTAATAATGTTCTATTGGGTTAAAATTTTATTTATGAATAGGAGACTACAACAAAAAANTTTTATTTATGAATAGGAGACTAGAACAAAAAACAAACGGCTAAACCACACCAGATTTCTAGTAACTGCTTCCAGGGATTTATTATTTCAAACTTAGTTCTTTCTAGGTGCAACTATTTCCTACGAACGAAGTAAAAATAGATAAAAATCTGATATCATCGCAACCGCTTAAAAACGAGGATATTACCACCGAAAAAATTGGACGCAAAGTGATTTTGAGAAATACTTTCAATTTTTATAATATATATTAAGAACTTTTGTAAAGTATATTTTCACTAATCATTACGTTGTGTTCCTAGAGGTTTTTCACTTTGTTTCATTATCACTATTTGATTCTCCATCACTAGTTCAAGAGACCTCGAAATCCCACCTTCCCGATGGAGATGCCATATAATCCAATGAAATCTCTTTGCTGCACTGTCTTTACCGCTTCACGCCAGAGAGCGTGGGAGAGAAGAATGTGAGACAGGAGCGCCCCAAATCGGGAAACACGAGCGCTTATGGTAAACATTTGAGCCCCACCGGTGGTGGCGCGGGTGGTAGTGTTGTCGCTTCTCACCAAGTCATCGCGGGTTCGATTCCCGATGGGTCGAGAAAATTTGTAGCTTTTTCACATTAATGTCCCAGTTCATATTGACACTGAAAAGCCAACCTCCCTTCCTCTATCCAGCTCCTCCTAGTAAATAAATAACTATTAACCACTTCTACTAACCCCTCCACGTGGGTCAAGTTGTTGGTAGGTTGGAGATAGATATGAAAATAAATGTCAGATGTGTTGTCTACTAGTCTAATTTTCATTCTAACGAAAGTACTTTCGCCAGCTTAGCTGGCATCTTCAGCCTAAAAGAAAATGAAATACAAAAATATTGACAATGTGTTAAGGATATAAAGTACTAGAATTAATTGTTAAGATTAATAAATTACTTGGTTTGAAAATAATTAGAAATATAATAAGATTTTTAAAAAATGTGTTGAAAACAGAGCAACAGAATTGATGAAGATGAATCAATGAATAGAGATAAAAGCTAAGAAAACAAAATTGTTCTAGTAGGCAACACCACATCTGTCATTTATTCTCAAAATGAATACTAGTATCACCTCACCGATATCCAACTAGATATGAAAAATTGAAGTTGAAGTTTTGTTGAAGTTTACTTGCTAATCTTTCTTTCGTGTACGGAACAAAGGACAAGAGATATGATCCTGAGAACGATTTCCGAATCATAACCTCAGTTTATAAATGATGGAAATTAAAAACTGACATTTGCTTGTTCAACTGAACCTTCTGTTTGGGTTAAGTGTGAATGAAACAGCGACTTTCTGTTTGATCTTTACTAATATGATCGTTATTATTCCTTCGCTATCAATTGGAATCTAACATAATCGTGTTCTTTATACAGCATATGATAAAGCCGCCTCCTACACTTATTTTCGGTGGTGCAAGAATGGCATCTAAAATGGAAATAATAGAAGAGTAAATATTTGAAGTAAAGATATGCCAGCGATTCACCAATAAGAAGACAGTTAAAGGTCAACGGCCTCTAAATTAAAAAAAAAATCTTAGATGTTCAACTCGTAAGAAATTGAAAGTAAGCGATTTGAAAAAGTTGTTTATTTACAACTGTCTTGTTTCTTTGTTATGTCCCTATTTCTTATTTTTTACACTCGGTATCTGTCATTTTAGGTGATTTTTTATTGAATCATTGAAAAGAAGAGTAGAAAGAGGCCGCATATATTCTTATGAAGAAAAGGGTTTTAGCTAGCACGATTAGGAAATGCTCTTCCCGAAAAATTAATTTATATGAACGACAACCATTTTCGGTTATTTATCCAGAGGTTCAATCTTATGTAAATATATTAAANTTATATGAACGACAACCATTTTCGGTTATTTATCCAGAGGTTCAATCTTATGTAAATATATTAAAATTAGTACTGAAAGCCGACTATATCTTGTAGAACACTTGACATTTCCCTTAATTCTCCTCTACTGTTTAGTTTCATCATCTTCCTTTAGAGTACTTCCTCCTCAGTCTTCCCACGCAAACAATGTCNATCATCTTCCTTTAGAGTACTTCCTCCTCAGTCTTCCCACGCAAACAATGTCTCGGCCAGTCTCATATTTATTCTTATGACGTTCTCTTATGATTCATATCGTCTTGCTTGCATGTTCAAGTGCATTTTCAACTTTCAAGTGGCATGTATTTTCTTGTTCCTCTCTGCTATAAACATGTCTCGAAAAAAGTTTGCCCGCTTTATTGCAAGTGTTGTGACTGCTATTACTTAAGGTATTTCTTGTCTACTCGTTTTTGGATCAATGTCGTCTGTATGGTATTTGTACACATTTTGAGATAAACAATTACAATACATTTAAAACAAAGGTAACACTCGTATCTTTCACCGTATAAGCAATTCGTGTGAAGCATGGTTATTCAAATAATCGAGATGGGGTATAAATGCTACGTTTCTCATGATAGAAGAAGAGAAAATACAACGTGAATTTTTTTATTTATTTAATCTTTTGTAGCGTGTTTGTATGTGATGATATTTAGTACCTAATAATTTTTCAAGGTTTTTTTTTCACCCCTCGCCTTGCCATTACTCGTATTATAAAATTAGGGATGAATGAAAAGGATCGTTGTATGAATGCGTTGTATGAAAAGTGACTGGCAGAGCCAAGCAAATAAAAATTTCGCCGAACTATCAAACATACTGATTTTCTTCGAAATGCATTTTTAACATGATCAAGTGATCAATAAACGCACGAGTCTTATTTTCACCCACCATAAGAAAATCAATTGAAGACTTCGATGTGTCGACGCTTTTTTCTTTAAAAAATTCGATCATACAAGTTTTTTCGGCAAAGGAATATTCGAATATTTTAGTGAACGATTTAGTTTATAGTCATCGTATTGATAGTTATCATATTGCGTCTTGCATTTTTAGCTATCATACGTTTCAATCAGGTACATTTTGTCAGATCCAAATGTTTGGCTATGGCAATTACTGCTGGTTGAGATGAAAGATCTGCGACATAGTGAAATAATTTTGCGTACGCCTTAATTTTGAGAATCTTCTTTTATTAGACTACAGCTACTGGAATTAATAATAATAAATTTATTGTCAAAAAACAGTACAAAGTGCGTATGACCACATGGAGGACAATAAACTAATTTACGCTCCGGAAGGAAGCAAGCTAGGGACCATCCCATCAATTCCGATCAAAGGTCCTAAGGCAGATGCGGATTCAAAAATTTCAGCAAAAGTTCCTAGATAATATAAAAAGGTAGCTGCGAGTTATAATACTAATAGAATGTCAATATGTTTGTAATTTAACGCAAAAAATTTAACGCAACAAAGTTATTATCGAACTATAGATTATTCTGAGTATAGTGTTTAAAAATCATAAGAGTTGAAATAACACTAAATTCACGATTTATTGTTACAATAAACACGTCCCTAGACAAAGCCTAGAAAACCTGTATAATAAATCCGCCTCTACCAGAAGGAAAAACGGAGCAAAACCCGGGCCAGGATAGAATTATTATTGAGGGTTCCAAAAATGAAAGACTATTCGTCCAGATTGCCAACCCCAGAAGCCTGCCGCTCCAAACAGTCGCTTGAGTTGCCCGTGCCTAAAACTGGCTATGATGACTGCGATTTACAATGCCACCGCACCACTTCATGTCAACCCGAGTCTATTCGAAAATGGGTGTGTCATATAGTGTAAACGTATGCTTTCGTGCAGTCACGTATTTGCATTGTTGTACACTTACCTGGTGCTCTATTAGCATATTAAACTGCTGCCGTCCGACAGATCTCGTGGAATTCCTGAGCTCTTCTGTCTTCACGTCCTTCCGCCCGTCCGTCCACTGCTCCAGCGCGTGTGTGTAGCAGCGCGTGAAGAACATTGAATCGTTGTGACGAAAGGAACGCGCCCAAACTGAACGAGTCCAAATGCAAGATAATTTCAGTCCGCACGATATGTATGCAGATGTCTGTGGGACCTAATTATATTCTGACGTGCTTGGGTGTGAAATTGAACAGATTGTATGTATGAATTCGTGCGAGATAGGATCGGGAATTCGGTGAGACACGGTAGTTGAAGGATGTTCTTGTTTTGCTTTGTTCTAGAATTATCTTGATTCGCTGGAACATGAGAGAATTAGATCGTTCTTCCAGTTCAGAAATCAGAAAAGATAAGTGAAACAAATGTGCGAGTATTTTTTATTGAATTTCGTTATCAGTAATTTATTTTAATTAGATGATATCAATCTGAAGGAGAGTAAACGAAAAATATTGGAATGAAACTATTGAAGTTACAGATAAATATATTTTTTCCGTGAGCATTCAATGGAGGGAGGAATTCATATCACGTGGTTAAATGAAAAAAGTTGAAGGGCTGGAAACCGAGATCGAGTCCTGGACAATCTTCATTTCAAATTAGTTGAATTTCTTTTTCAAAACTTGTTATTAATAATTCTGCATAAATAAAGCTCAGCCATAAATAAGATCCTTACTGGGCTTTTATTATTATTATTATTATTATTATTATTTATATCCTGTACCCAAACACAGTCTATGCCGGGATGGAATGATAAGTGAATGTTGTTGTGGAATGAGAGGCAGGGGAAACGGGAGTACCCTGTGAAAACGTGCCGCGAACCCGTTTCCTTCACCATCACGAATTCTACTTGGATCACACAGGGTTTGAACCAGCGTCACCAGCGGGAGAAGGAGAACTCATTACCGGGCTATAATGAGTTCCTGGGGATATTTTTTTCTCTTGAAAAGTGACATACTACAACATCATTAATGTTACGAAATCAGTAATTTCAATAATTGCCAATTTTTAGTTGTTGTATAATTTGGAAGTAGGACTTTAGGCATGAGAATGGACAACGCTTTTAAGTGCCAAAAACATGTTTTTACGGGAGACACAAAAACTGATTAATTGTCATAATTGATTATGAAAAGTCATGAATAATCATAAATTACTTGTTTGATGTTGCAACTAATGCTGCCTTTAAAAAATAAAACTTAATCCAAATTTAAGGTGCTCTGTTGAAACCGTCGTAAGTGTCAACGAATTAAAATATGTCGAAGATTCGAATTTCCATCTAATTTTTTTTTTTTTAATCGTTCTAAATACAACGGATAGTTTCCTTTTACATGCGACAGGTTTATTTTCAGGTCATTGTAAACTGATTTTCGCACTCATTTTAAAAATCTGTCCTTCACTCCGATAATTGACTGGATCATTCCGTATTTGAATCGATATGGACTTCTCGATTGTTAGTTCTCTTCCTTACGCGCGTCTGAAGACGGATGCGATGTCTCTCGGTGTTTAAACTGTCTGTTCTAATGGCATGGAAATCTCGTATTCACAGTCTCCCGTGAGTCTGCACGTCATTAAGAAAAGCAAAGAAGTTCGCGTGTGGCGATGTCTTCTGTTACCACGTGCTGCGACAGACGAAGTTCACTGCGCCAACTGTATTTCTTCCTACTTCACGTGATGAGGAACCGACAATTAGCGTGCTTCCCCAGACGTCTAAAAACCATAACTACTTGAGTGTTTAACCTGGAAATTATAACCATCTTGGAAATGACAAAAACAAGGTCTGTCATCTTAGAGACTGATGTAATCTGACATTTTGAACTAGATTTTGCGTCTTGTGGTTTTCATCTGTTGTGAAATGAATATCTTATTCATCAACATAATATTTAAATTAGTACTAAGCAATGCTTTTCACAATTTTGTGAAGTAGGATGAAGCAATAAGCACACTAAACTGACACCATGCACATCAACCATTGACATTGCTCAGATAATTCAACATACGATTTTTAGTTAATATTGTTTGTAATTGTTTATTTACCTAGTAATATACGGATATATTCTTACATATCTTCACCGGAACAGTGTAATATTATTCTAACACACTACATAAAACATAAATACTACTTAAATTTTTATACCACATAAATTACATAAATCGTAAAATATTGGCGGTTGGGTTCGTATATCTTTCAACCTTAATTTTATTTAATCTGCTGACGCCATGACGGCTAATCCAGTAGTGAAAAAGAAGAGATCCTTTTACTTCAGGAATGTAGTCGAAATAGAATGTGAAAACACCTCTTCAGTCGGCAATCCTGCTGATATAAGTTCTTTTTTTAGAATGAAAATATAAAAAAAAAATTATATAAGTTCATTACATTGAGGGATTGCTGCTTTAATTGTCTAGAAAAGAGAAATAATTTCGAAAAAAATGTCTTCGCAAAATGTATCAGTTCTGGCGGACTGTAAATAAAATTTTTCATTCAATTAAGTTAAAAAGATTAATATATAAACACAAATTTATTATCCGAAAAGCAGTTAAACACTATCATATTGTCAAATGAAATAAATCAAGACTTATCGCCTTTTGTAATGGACGTTAATTGTAGTAAAAATATCATATTATCTACGTATCTGAAGAAAACCAGGAGAGAAAGACATATTGGGATGGTACTTCAAGGAAAATAATCATGTCCGTGTATTATTTTTCGAATAATTAATCATTACATGGTAATAAAAGGTTTGAATACGAGATCCAAATTCAGAGGAAAGAAAGGATACCACCAAACTTTTTCAAGTGATATAGCAACTTTTTGATGTGACTTCACAAATTTATAGTATTCCTACCATAAGATTGGTGTGTCATAACTTAAGGTTTGGAGAAATTCTTTTCTTCCTCTGAATTTGATCTGACATCCGAATAACCCTATTTCTTTGTATTTTCTTATTAATTCTTATATATTTGTTTTTGTATAAATGTATTCTGGACACCTTCTGCACGCCCGAACCTTCTAACTTCTTACTGCAAGAATACGTACACCAGAGTGTTCCATAGAGATATATCTAGTGAATTTATCCTACCATGTCTGAGATGAGTGTACTCTTGGTATCGCTTACTGTATCCACCTCAACCTTCATTGGCTTTCGTCGTGAGTCCAACGCATAGAATCCCGGAACTAGGCGCACCCATTGCTGGAGCGGCGAGGCAATGTACTTCACTTGCATTACAGCCTCGTGTGTCCGAGGGCGGGGCTTCTTGCTGTCGACGCGGAGGACNGGGGGGGGGGGGGAGGGAAGTAGAGGGATGAGGAGAGAAAGACGAGACGAGGCACGGGGCTGTGTGTATGCGCACGGGGTGTATAGGCACGGACTTCCTGTGGAAGAACGCTGCGGTCACGTCACAGCTGCGAGTAATGTCACTCTAGTGCCACCTTCGATTTCTCCAGTACTTCATCTCTACCTACATTGTATTCTCCAATCACAGTAGAATTAAAACGAGATGACAAATCATGTAATAATTGCAATGAACTTAAGCTTCAACAGCAACATGAATTTTAGTTTTGTATGGACCTATAATTCAAAATCTCACATCAATGGTTATCAATTCTTTTCCTGGGTATATTTTCCCCAGAATATATTACCAAGATTCATTTTGCATTTTTTACACAACTCTCTGTATACAAATCTGGAGCTATGATCAATATTTATCAGATCTGTTAAAATACAAACTACTCTTAACTTGACTTCCAGTCTCGGCAAGATTGATCTGAATGCACATTACATGTGACAGAGGATATGAATATTCCTCCCAATGTATTGACGATGCTCAGGTGATCGTATAAGTGAAGTGAAGAATATTGAACTTACTTTCACAAATATCCGTACCTTACATTGGCTACGAACCCAAAACCCTTGTCACAAAGTCTCGATGTCGTTCCACATACAACTACTCGTCGGAACATATAAATAAATGTCAATTTAATAAATTAATATATACACATTACACATACGAAAATACGACTCAAATAGAACACCAACAACATTGCCAAAATAGAAAAGTTATTTCTTCTGAACCGAATTCGTGCAGATTTGAATATGGGTAGGTTTTTATGAAATTCTAAGCTTCCAATATACTTAAGGTTTTTATCATAAAAATCAGTTTATTGATTAAAGGAAATCGAAGACGATTCCAAAAGAAGTACTTTAAGATCACTGTCTTCTTATCTTTGTTTTTTCTTCTTCCCTTCTTTATCTCTTCGTCTCTGTCTTTCCCAGTCTCTGTTTCTCTCTCTCTCTCTAACGCGCATTCTTTTAGTTCAACTCTTGCAATACAGTCAATCACTTCCCATGCTCTCATACTTAATTCTCTTTTCTCAATCGATTTCTTGTTCAACTTCCGCGTATTGCTTTTCATTCCGTTACTGATACGAATGGTATGCATATCGTGGCATCATTTCAGCGACCACAGACGCCGAGGCAACCCACGCTCTGCATACCATCCGGAGATAAGCTGCGGTCATTGCATAGGGTATTCACTTGCCTCCTCCTGCTACTTACCTTCTTGTTAAAAATACTTCAGAAATGTATTTTATTTCTTTTTATTCGCTTATTCAGCTAAATTTCATTGTACTACAATTAACGTCCGTTATACAATCTAATTAATAATAATAAAAGACTTAACGACCTGTTATGAACAAAAACGTAGTGAACTCTTTTCATTATATATATATATATATATATATATATATATATATATATATATATATATATATATATATATATATATATATATATATATTTTTTTTTTTTNATCCCATAGCCCTCTGAACAAAATTGAGTTCATCCCATTGCCCTCTGAAACTAAGAATTACGCACCATTTCACGTACTAAGAAAACTTAAAACATTGATGTACTCAGGAACAATGAAATTTAATTAAATAAATAATGAAAGACGACCTTTTTGTGGACGAATTATTTTGTATTATTTATTTAATTAAATTTCATTGTTCCTGAGTACATCAATGTTTTCTTAGTCCGTAAGATGGTGCGTAATTCTTAGTTTCAGAGGGCTACGGGGTGAACTCCATTTTTCTGTAGATACATCTGGCCATGGTTAAATAACAAGTTTTACGAATTTGTTGAACATAATATAGAGTAATGTTAAAAATTAGTGATAATAAATATAAATAATAAAACAAATTAAAATATTTTTGAAAATAACTACTTCGTGTATCGTCCTTCCTTGATAAACTTCCTTCTCAGAAATCATTATTTCGAAAAAGACCGCTGTGATAATAATATTTTGCTGGCAATAACAGTTCTACGATATTACAATTCTACTGACTGCCACATTATCGAGTACTCTGAACTTTTTAATAGTCATAATAATAATTATAATAATATTTTATTAGTCTGATAGTGAGTAATGCTCGGTGGCAGATAGAAAAGAATAAATACATAATAAAATAATATGAGGCTAAAAAACAAATCATCAATATCTATAAAAATATTCATGTAATACACACACAAACGGAATGAAATGCTTAGAAAATTACTACACAAGGTTACAATGAGAAATAAATTAGATTTAAGAAATTAATTATCTACATGAGGCTCATATGTGTGTATATTCACATACATACGCAAACACATCTTCGCTTACAAACAGTTACAGAAACACACTCATACCTACAAACACGCTCAATATACACACATACGTCATTACTCCTCCTATACCCTTAACGTAAATGTAATTGCTATAACATAAATAAAAATAATATCTATAAAAATAAAACCAAAAGGGATGAAATAATAAAATGAGTTCTTTGCTCGCAGACCTTTCAAAAGAGAAGATGGGATGGCCTGCATGCTTTAGTTTGTCGACTGTGGACAACATGATGCATATATTATTTCTGACCCAATTGATTGTGAATAGTCTAGTTGTATCGTACCTTTCCTTGTACTGAAATCTATAGTACTTAACACTGTAAATGTTGGATTTATTACTTTCTTCTTTCTACAGATTGTGTTACCGAAATGTAATGGGCGTACCTGGGGATTCATCCCACTTCTTCTGGGCCCTTCTGTCATTGTTCGCATTCTAATATCAGATGATTTGTTAATCGTTTCGTATAATAATACAATAAAAAATTGAAAATTTCATCTTAAATATTATCCCGTAAAGGGAATGGAACCCAGGTTCACCGGACAGACGGGTGGATGATGCATACGAATTTGGGAACCGAGACGGGAGGTGCAGTGGACAGCACACCTGCGACCAGAGTCCTGGGTTCGAGTCCCGGTCCGTCGCAATATTCACCTGGTCGTTGATGATGCAAACACTCCTCCATGAGTAGGTACTCGGAAGTTGTGAGTTAAAACATCTTTAAAATGTTTGAATTATGGGTTGAGAAAATATCGAGTGTTTTTTTTTTTCAATTCAGTATTCGTAGATTCGTAGAATAGGATCCCTCCTTCAACCTAAGTTCTTTTTTTTTGGGGGGGGGGGCTTTACGGCTCGTCGACATCGAGGTCATTGGAGCCCTAAAAACTTGTACAGGTAGGGAAAATGCAGTTACGCACTAGGGAATGCAAACATGACTCTCCCCGCGTGTGGGACTCGCCGAATGACTCAACCATACACACTAAAAACCCTCCTGAATTACAACATACCAAAACATTTCTCAAAATCAAAAATCAAAACATTCAGAACAAAAAAATGAGTGGGGGACAAAAAAAATGAGGAACTGAAAGATACCCTAGCCCTAATAGCGTAGAGATCGAAAAGAACAAAAGGTGACCAAGTAAGGTCAGGACAGAGAAAGGAAGGAGCCTCGCACAAGTAAGTCAAAGTAATGCCAGACTCAGCTCGGGACCCCGTGTTTGCCAAACACATACTTACTAGATTTAAATCCCCTGGGCGGTTCAACGTAAGTGATACGATCGGTCTACGGTGGTCTATTATCCTCGTCCCATCTTCCTTACACAGACATTCGTTTTCATCAATGATCCTTTTCGTTCCGTCGTTTGGATCCATAGATCCGTTCACCATCTCTCCTCTTCTCGATCTTCAACCCTCAGCAGATGATCATGTCTACTACGCTTATTTTGAAGTATATCTGTATCCAACGTGTGTCACAACCGAAGACAATTATGAGATGAAGCATTTCTAATTAAGACAAGGTAACTTTTCCACGGATCTTACAGTTTAAATCGGAGACTTCCGTTCCCTCATGATCTCTAATTATAGCTCTCCCGAGGAAACACGTTTAGTATTCCTTGTCTATTTTTCATTTTAATTGCATTTAGTCATCTGCGGGTATGGATGCGGAAAACATAGAAAGGACGCAAAAAGTTCGTATTTTTTTACTTCTTTTTCTAAATAACATACACGGAAACTTTTGAAAATAGTATCTCACCTTCAGAAAAGGATCCCTTATAGTCTTATATTAGGTGAATGTCCAAGATATTGTTAAATACAGCAGATACAGAAGCGTAAAATACCTCCTAACTTCATTTTTTTATTTTCATATTTGTGAATCTTTTGTTAATAGGATCTTCATTTTTAACGATTTATATTTTCAAACAAATAAACATTCCTGACATGAGGTTTCAGCTAGTAATCACATTCATGAGTTAAATCGTGAGAAAAATTGTCTTTAATTTGAGGCAACAGAAGTATTGCTATTTGTGCTCACTTAATACTGTTTTATATGTACTGTATTTTTTACATACTTTGTTCTTGATATTGCGAGGTTCCTACCGTAAGGTCTGCTGTTTTACCGTATGTCATGATTTGGTTCCAGGAATGAGGATTGTCGGGAACATAAATTACCTTGAAGTATGCATGCTCTGCAGCGGTGGATCTAGAGAGTAATCAAATATCTAGACAGCTAACCGGGGAGGGATTACAAAACAAATTTTATAAATATTATCTTTGAATTAAATATATCAGCTCATCAAATAAGTAATTAACAATTTATTAAATACCGACGTAATTGTTTAAATGGCAGATGCATATTAAAGGATAAGAATTTCGAGACCAAATCAGAATTTTATAAAAATACAAATCAAGTAATTCATAAAATAAATCTTTAATGCGGATGTGATGATCTAACAACAAATACATGAAAGTTATAAAATAAAATCCCAATTTTGTGTATGATATATTATTCAAAACAACTGTCGTGAAGTCTGCTTCTTAATCCGAGTACCAATAAAAGAAGGCTGTACTAGTGAGATAACAAAACGACCTAGAACACTGATTCCCAACCTTGTTTGTGCTATGCCTTACCTAAGCCTTTCAAAAATTCTTATGTCCCCCCTAACATATACATAATATTTAATATACAAAAATTGAAATGTGTACTAAAGAAATTTGAATGATAGGTTTTAGGAAGAAATCACTAGGAATTATTGAGCAAACACAGTAAGTAAATTTCAAAACATGTATAATGGAGACCTGAAATTCAAGAACAAAATAATTTTAATGAAAGATTTTTCTATATCGGTTTAATGTTCAGTCATTATTATTATTTATTTTTTATAATTAGTATTTAAATTTATCCTTGCGCTTGATGCTTGTTGCAAAGAGATTTTTTGTCAAGTTCCAATTTAGTTAACTTCAGTCTCAAGTTTCCCCGTTTTGTTATATCCAGCCGATTTATTTTTAATCAGCAAATCATTTATAGGAGTAAATATGCATTCAGCTAAATATGAAGCTGGAAACTGTAACAATAGTTCTCTTGCACATTTGGTTGCATTTGCATATTTGTATTCGGTTTCCTCACAAAGACATGCCATCGCTCCTTTTATATTAAATAAATTTTTAATTGACCCATCATTTTGCATTTCTTTGTGTTCTTCTTGATACTGCATATTTGAAATATCAGACAAGTCCACTAACATTGGCTACATCATCCAAGTTGGGAAATCAATTTGTTTCAAATCAGAAAATATTTCTTTTAAATCAGCCGATAATATTTTCAGATTATCGACAATAACAGCTATACAGGTATCAGTCACTTCACATTTTTGGAGTCAAAGAAACTTTTCAAAATTTTTGTTATAAATATGTCTGACATAATTCAATAAATGTAATGAAACCAAATATCTTCGCTTTTGCATCCACAAGAGTTTTACTTGTTCCTTAAAGTTGTTTATTTAATATATTTAGTTTTTCAAAGATATCGGCTAAAAAACTCACAAATACCTTACCATCGTCCATTAACAGATTTTTCATTTCATGTTTGTCTCTTAAAATGTCACTAAGAATATCAAATAGTTCCATAAAAATTTAAATCAGTTCCCTTTCGAAAGCCATCTTACTTCAGTGTGACTACGTTTGTCTTTAGCTTACATCACATTTGGCACTAGCTTTAATAGCACTGATACACTTTGTAACCAAAATTAGTACTCCATTTAGAACAGGCGAAACGTTTTTAGCTACAAGGTTTTCCCTGTAAATAACACACTGCACGAGAAGCATTTCTGGATTTACATCTTTCATCAATTTTAAGCAACCTTCATATTAGGAGCACTATCTGCATCACAAGACTTTATATTTTTCATTGGCATATTATTGACATCTAAGTAATTTTTTAGTTTACAATATTTATCTTTGGAAGTAGTAGTTCTCTCTAATAATTTACAGAAAAACATTTCTTCAGCAAAATCACCTTTGTCAATATATCTTACGTAAGTTATAAGTCTCTCAAAGTTGATTCATCCATGTGCAGCGAGAATTTTCTTGGCTTCAGCATTTCAACATGTTGTATTTCAATATCTTGTCATTTCGTCTATTTTTCTGCTAACAGTATTGTTACTTAGTGACATAGCTTTAACTTCTTTGTCATCTTTTTCCAGAATCGTTTTAAGAAATATTGATATTGATGGTTTGATTAAAGTCTCCCCTATTCTCTTTCCCCAGATTTAGCGACGAGTAATGGAATATGATTACTAGCCTCAAGAATTCAATTAATAGTTGCATTATAAGCAGTAAATAGATACTTAATTGTTTTTTTTAATTCTTTAAAATTTGAAAATAATTTAAAATCTGAATTAATATGAGCATTACGTTTCGCCTTCAAATGTGCCTCAAGACGACCTCGTTTCATTGATTCGTTGGTCAAGCGTTGTTGGCATAAAAGACAAATAGGTGAACGTACATCGTGGACCACGAGTATGAAACCAAATTTTAAATATTCCTCGGAACACTGACGATTTTTTTTTTCTTGGTTGCATCACTCATTTCACTATGGGCTGAAAGAAAGAAATATTAGATCAATTAAAAACTTCAAAAATATGAACTACAGTAAATGTGGACTAAATATGCATATTTAAATATGTATGGCAAATTTACCCCAACGCATACTTTTTCCCGGAAATTATTTTTTTGGAAAACGATGCGTCTAAAAAGGAAATTAATAAAAATTACAAATTGAATTTACATACAATTTATATATCACTTATATTTATAACATGTATATATTTTTTAAAACAACCATAGTTTTACAACAATTTTACGGACACTTATTTCAGTGTGGTAGTTTTGGCAGGTGGTGTAATTGGTTGACTTCTTGATTCATTGCTGCTATCGTTGACTACATGATGNGCAGGTGGTGTAATTGGTTGACTTCTTGATTCATTGCTGCTATCGTTGACTACATGATGCAATATTTGCACGTTAGGTGTGTTGAAGCAGTGGAAGAGTATGGGTTCTGTCTCATTTCGGGACTGACCCGATGGCGATGATCGTTTAAGAAATGTCAGTGTAACACTAAAGAATAAATAACGATGTTTTTTAATATCTGTAAACAAGGGAATTGTTAAAACGTGGGTCGTCAATGATTCTATAAAAATACTAATCTTTTCTTTTTCTCTGAGACACAACCCAAGGGGGCGGGGGAGGATCCTGGGTATGCTGTAGAATCCTGGTTCCAATTAGGAGAAAATATGAAGCATTACAGTCTATACATTTTATTTTGTAACCCACGTCACTCTCCGATATTCTTTCTTTCCTATACCTTCCTTTTATTGTTTGGATTTTTTTTTGTTATTATAGTTTTTTTTAAATATATTGAAATCTTATTGTAAGCTAAAACGAATATTAATTCGTTGTAAATACCACGGTTATGACGATTTTTACGAAATTTAGAGAATATTGGTATTAAGGATGAAAAGCGATCTGACATGGTCACATATCCGGGTAAGTTCGTCTTAAAAAAATTGCTTATTAGAAAATACATAGATCAATAATATGAATTCCAAATAATTTTGTAGAGAACTGTTGTACGCAAATTTTGAAATCTGTGTATGCAATGCCTGAAAAAAAGAAATCGAACTACATTAAGTACAATGCAGGATAAATGTAACGATTCTTCTCTTTCCTGCTTTACAAGGAGACACGCAGATAAAACCACGATTTATTTCGTATTTATTTACTGCACGTCTTAAATTACGAAATATTGACGTCCAGACTATCACGTCTGCTCTATACCTCGTGATTTTGGCAAAGGAATTTAGGAGGAGATGAGATGGGTTGCTGAGAAATATAAGGTACTGAAGCGACATCTGGAAGAGGTGAGGGATACCCGAGCAACGAATCTCACCCATTTCGACCGAGCGGAGAATCAAACCCGCGTTCAACAGCTCAGTGTTGCGTAGGAAGCGAAGATACTACCAATTCGCGTCGTATGTTTGTAACTTCCTTGTCTCGGTAACGAAATATAATTACCAACTTATGGTTTGGACAGTATTGGCAATGAAGAGACGAGTGACTGAAATAGGTCAGTTTATGATTGAACTCTAGGTTTTTGTTTGTTTAGAGTAATGCCCGGAAATAGTGTAAGCTTTTTCGCTTTCGCGTTATCAGTGAGTGGTAGCACGGGTTCGACACTTGCTCCGTCGCACCAGGTGAGGTTTTCATCTAGGGCTTCCCTCACCCACTCCACACAAATGTCTCTTCGGTGTCATAAGTTCACTGGCAACCCAACATCTCCGCTTCCGAATTTTCTCACCAAAGTCACGGTTGGATGGAAGAGCGAGCTTTATGACCTGAACATCGCCATAAGACATAAAATATAGAATAGAATATTTTATTTCTTTTCTCAAATTACTAATATCTTATTCTCAAATTACAAATAAACTACCAAAAAAAATAAGTCTAGAGCCTCTGAGGCAAAACCTGTTTAGAGATTCCTTTACAAAAAATGGAGCGACAAGAATAATAACAACAATCCCTATTATTTCAACACGTACACATATATTTTTTTCTTGGGACTTTAGGGCTCGCCAACGTGAAGGTCATTAGAGCCCTCACACACACACGCTTACATATATGTGTGTGTCAAAATGTCATATGTATTATTATATGGATTTTCTATAAACACACTAAAATATGTGTCACTATTAAAGACAACCAGTCACCTTCACAAAACTATCTTCTGTATCAATTCACTTTTCACATTCAATTTAAAATTTTTGGGAAATTGAAAGTTGGAATATCATAACAATAATAAAGTTATTTATTGCTGATGTTTTTAAACGACTATGACGGAGAAGGGACGTTAAAGAACCTTCCATGAAACCTCACCAATGTTCAAAAGTTCTTAAGATTTTAGATATGCAACATAATGTAAATAACTATTGGTTTTAAAGAATAAATTTCATGTACTACATTACAGTCTGCCCTGAGGATGAGATAAACCAATCTCGAAACGTCGGCAATAAATAACTTTACTATTGCTATGATATTCCAACTTTCAATTTCCCAAAAATTTTAAATTGAATGTGTAAAGTGAATTGATACAGAAGATAGTTTTGTGAAAGTGACTGATAGTGTTTAATAGTGACAGATATTGTAGAGTGTTTATAGTGAATGTGAATAGCAGACAATCTATAATCTCAATTTTGAAACTTTATATGGATTTGGTTCATAATAATAAAAATTACNAAGATAGTTTTGTGAAAGTGACTGATAGTGTTTAATAGTGACAGATATTGTAGAGTGTTTATAGTGAATGTGAATAGCAGACAATCTAGTAATCTCAATTTTGAAACTTTATATGGATTTGGTTCATAATAATAAAAATTATTAATTTTTAGAATACTATCATTATAATCTTAATTATTTTGAACATGTAAAATTAAATAATACTCGGTGACGTACCCCAAAAGCATTCTTAGTAGTTCGGATGTCAGCGAGGCGGGGTCCCGCGATACGTAGCGAGGGAATGACATCAGTCATGGGCAGCGCGGAGGGATTCTAAAGCGATCGCGAATCGCCTTAACTGCCTCCACGCCCCTCACTCTCTAGCTCCTAACGATCGCCTCGCTTTATTCTAGAGTCCGTTACCATCGTCATTACGTGATCGCTCTGTGGTGTTTCCAGATATTCACGACCCGCTCGACTAGATGCTTTCGGGCGAGAGTTCGTGATGCGCTTTCATGAGATGTCGATCCGATGATGATTTATTGCAAATTTATTTCAATATTGAGCTTTCGCAAAGATCGCGTGAGTCGGCTGAAGTGCGAAGGTTGGAGTGGGGGAGGGGGGGTGGGGGGTGAGATTTGAAAGGTCATTCAGTGAAGTGTGACATTAAAAACATATATTCTCGCTTTCTCGCCGGAATTTGATGAGTTATGTTCTACGCTAGTTTACACGTCACTGCTTGAGAGTGGATTGTGACCGTTATCAGCCGTATAGATCATGCGCGGTACTTTCGTCTATAACAAAATGTAAGTGTAAGTTTCATGAGAAATGGCGTATAAAGTCATTCACCGATCTATGACAGTGTAGTTCAGCACTGGCGGATCTAGACCGTAATCAAGGGAGGGGGGCTTACCGGGGACCGTTTTCGTTTAAAAATTATGGTCTTACAACACAAATTTTATAAATTTTACCTTACATGAAATGCATCAAATAAATAATGAACAATTAACAATCTGGTGTTATTAATAACATTAACAATTATTTATTTAAGTTATTAACATGGTATTATTAGTTTTATTAATCGGGTATTATTAATAACAATAACAATTATAACTTATAACAATTATTAATCTACTAACAATTCTACAAAGTATGCCATTTATCAACTTCAATTTTATGTGGTAAGAGTTCAGGTCCAATGGCGCGGGGGGCTCTAGTCCCCTTAGCCTCCACTGTATTTAAACGATGATCGTCTGAAGACAGAATTTTTGTAAATTTCACAATTATTCTTTATTTTTGCGCCTTTGTGATGTATTAGTATGACGTTGTGTAGTATAAATTGTTTCTTACCATTCAAAAAGAAAAATTTATTCTAGTTGCTATTTTATTGCGTGGTTTGTCTTTGACGTGGTAATTCTGAAAATGCGAAATCCCTATGTTACGGCAACTCTTATAAATTTTATTTTTCGTTTATTAACCTGTTCAACTGGGAGAAAAAGTTATCCTTAATAGATCGAATATTCACGTCCATTAAACTAGCATCAAACTATTCAATAATAATAATAATAATAATAAATGTATTGTCAAAGACAGTACAAACTGCGTATGACCACGTGGAGGACAATAAACTAATTTACTCTCCGGAAGCAAGCAAGGGACCATCCCATCAATTCCGATCAAGGGCCCTAGGGCAGAGGCGGATTCTATTCTAGAATGTATTTTTATAACCATATTTAATACTAATTATGGGTCATATTTCACTCTTTTAATTTTTAAGAGAATTTTTTTAAATCGGGGTTTTAGGGCTCACCTACATCAAAGTCATTAGAGACTTTTTAAGAGAATAGCGTTCTGCTTGCTTAGTGGACTCTTGAGAAAATGTTAACGCACTAATGAGTTCACCTAATCTGCAGCTAATTAAGTGCTCTATTCCCGAATTTGTCGCTCTTGTATATTGGAGTAAACTACCATTCTGCTGGCTTAGTGATTAAAATTGCATTCTGCTTTATAGTGGATCTGTTAGCTTTATAGTGGATCTCGAACATTCCTCATCGATGCCATTTCAAGCAGAGCAACATCGCGGATGGGTGGGTGGTCTCTTCGCACGACAGACAGGGGAGGGGGTAAAGAGACGCCTGAGGCTCTTCGAGACTGTCCTTCCTTTTTCCCCTCCCTCCCTCCCACCCTCATCATCCGCGTCTATTGCTGATAACATTCCGTTCGCGCTAAAGGAGAAGCGATAAAGCGCGCTCATCCATGGCGCCAATACGGCGGAGGGTCACCCGTCGTGAAGTTGGTTGGCGGGTGGAAACGCCCATTCTTCGCGAAACTGGCTGTGCGGGAAGAAGGGGAAGAAGATTAGCTGACGGGGTGACCGAACAAGAAGGTCGCTTAGCCACACTAACCGACAATTGTTATTTTTCGCCAGATATTATTCTGAAGAAGATAGTTGAAATAACGGCCGCTCCTCGGAGACATTAGAGATTATACGTAGGTTGATAACACTAACCGCGTAAGGTACATGGTGCAATCGATGCATTCTGCATGACGTACCTTCGAATCAAATCATAATAAACCACTTCTATGCAAGCGTACACAATTAATATGTACTGTGAGTACACCAGAACGTGATCGTACGGTACACACAACCAACAAACATCACGCTTACTCTCTCAGATATCTACATAACCTCAAATCCAGAGCAGAATCCGCCATGAACTCGCTCACTAGCCTACCACTAACATCCTACGCAAACAGAGGTTTTGTAACGTATTACTCTAGGAGAGTTAGTGTACCACTAACTTCTGAGCACGCGCAGAAGTAACTTGCATGTGGATTGCGAGTACGATAGCTCGCAGGTGCGCTATGCAAAAACTCCCGATAATAAGTACACCTCGGAGTTTACGTCTAATGCCTATTTGCTTGCATCAGGGACATATGTAAAACTCGTTCACTTGTTTACAAATAATGAGAATCAAGCGATAAAAATCATTTAATATTCATTAAAATGTACTTTGGTGTCACTTATATGGTATTAATCTAAAAGGGATTGTATTTATTTATTTGTTTTTCTAACGTTCACAACGTCAAAAGTGTGTAATGACTATAATGTAAATTTGTTTTTTTAATGCAAGGCTATCCTTTAATAACGAGTCACCAACGAAACATTAAAAGTATTAGAAACGCTGGGACAAAAGTATATTATTCGGAGAGAGCGTAGGAAAAAAAAACTAAATTTCCGTTTATTTCAATAACATTAGTATCCGATGAAATGTCCATTTTAGGATTTTACACGATTCCCACGGACAAATCTGAGCTATGGAAAATACGAAAAAAATATGGGGAATATACGAAAACGGGGCTTATTACGAAAACAAGTATAGTGGTTTTATTGGAGTAAAGCATTAGTTTTTTGTATATACATTATTTTTGTATATAAAAGTTATTCAAAATAACTTTTTTGAATAAGAAAATATTTTGTTAACTTACCAAGACCTATACTTGTTCATATTTTAAAAAATTAAAAATGTCATCCTGCCTAATTTGATCTTCCCATTATGTAATACAGGTTTTTAAAGTAAAAAAAATGCGTCAAGTTTCTGTGTCTAAAATTTTATGGTCAAATTATAACGGAATTGCTAGAAACGTTTGTGTGAAGGAAGGCAGAAAGAATATAACGTTGAAATAAGAGACAGATGGGGAGAGAACACATGATTCGCAATATTTTTATGAAAAGGGGTTGGAAACAAGAAAGTGAGAATTTTTCTTATTCGTATGATGAATTTATAGCGAGACAGGGGAGTAGAAAGATTAATGCCAGAGATAATGTCGATTTTTTTCTTTTTTTTATGTATTCGATTTATTATGATGACAAAACATATTGGCAGTAATCTCATTTAGACTCACATTAGTACCACGAACTCTTCTTTATATATCCTGATCACTCACGCGAACGGGATTTATTGTAGCGCACAGTCGTCCAGTCATTGTCTCAGGCAGGTATTTTACTCATTCAAAGTTGTTCACTTTAGGAATATATTACGGAATTCCCTTTATATTTTCTTCCCGGATACTCGCCTTCTCTTACTCCAATATTATCCTTCTCTTAGGTTAACTCAGAACTTTATATTTGCAACCATACCCTTACAACCACTTCTATAATACTAATTTTTTTAGACAAATATTTCCAGAGCAGTGATTGAATGTATATGTGTTCAGGCTCACTATGATATAAAAATAACATTTAAGTTATTTTTCGCTAAAATTCTACGCTGTAAATCTGTAAGCCTTTCCCTAACAATAATGACCCAGACATACTCAAAATATGGAATTTTCACCCGAAGCTCGATCTCCGAAAGTTATTAACTCTAATTGACAATGATTATCACTCCTTTTCAATTGTTTAAAAAAATTAACTCATCTTCAATTCTATTGGCAGTGTGAAGTACTTAAAAGTATTAATTAGCATGATGATATTTTTAGGAATTAAATGATAATTCATTAAATTCAAACACAATGTAGGTGATAATAATGAATTTCAGTGATTCGAATTATTACCAACATTCCACACTTAGTGTGTGTGATGCGTATTACAAGTAAGAAATATATTGACTATGACCTACCCATTTTCGGAAATTAACAAAAGTAAGATGTAATAAAGAAGTAGGTGTGCCGTGTTTGGAATTTGAATTTCTTACTCAAAACAACTGATTTCGTGTCAAAATGAAACAGCTGAGACCATAATTTGTTCCCAGCGCAACGAGAGACTGTCATGAAAGCTCAGCATCTATCCGTCTCTTGAGATGTTTCATGATGCAATTTCGAACAAAGTATTTGTCCAAGTCCAAGGGTAAGGTTAAGTCATATCGCGAGGTCACTTGTATTGATTAAGAAAACATATCACGTAGTATCTTTATGAATGGTCAATGCAAGTTTAGATATAAATAACGAACTAGGATAAGTAATATATTAAATCCAGATATCGTAGCCGAAAGGTACCGACAAGGAAGATCCTGAAATCTCTAGCTTTACCTGTGCCTCCAAAACGTTTTTGAAATAACGTGTGATATAAATAATACTGTATTATTTAACATTTTGATATTGTTAAAGTNCGTTTTTGAAATAACGTGTGATATAAATAATACTGTATTATTTAACATTTTGATATTGTTAAAGTGGACTTATTTTACCTCTTAACCCTGTGGAGAGATCAGTATGAACATGTGCTTCGTCTCGAGCTATTTCATGAGAACGAAGGAGTAAACAAAATCTCGAAATTCACGTGAGCAAAGATGTCAGTGAATAGTATTGGCCTAAATATCATTTTGCTACATCAATGAGTCTTTCAACCATGTATGAGGAAGGGCGGAGATTCCTCATCTGCGTGAGAGGAGGAGAGAGTCCATGAGATTTTTATGCAAAGGTACGTGAGCGGAAGAGAATTTTTTTGTTCGTATCTGACATTAAACTGAAACTGTTCAAGAAATACCTTTATTTACGTACACGACGAAAGAACACTTTCTCGTACTCTTTCCCGTAAATTTCGACCAATTAATGTCATCATTCATTGGTAATCGTATTCCTTCTTCGAAATGGAAAATACTTCTTTTCTATCGTTTTATGAAATTATGACCAGCTCATTTAGGGTTAAAAATGTATCTGCTGACAAATGAATGTACCCGTAAATATTCCGGTTTAAGAAATCATTTGGACAATGTTGTACTAAACAGATTAGAAATTTTTAAATAGGAACTGAAACCATATATACATTTATTTTTAACATTACGCAAGCGTAACTTGAGAATATTTATTATTGACGAAAGCTCTATTTTTGCAATAAAGTAATACGGATTACGTAAATATTTAAAGCGACCTCCAGCTAAACCGAAATTATGCGACGAATCTTTTTCTAGTTATGGATGAATATAAGACGAATCGCGGAACATATATCTTCTATAGTCTTCTGGTTTTGTGTAGTCTTTTTTATGGCTTGCATGACAATATTCGCGTGCCAGACAAGAGAACGTTGCAGTTCAATTAAACGAACCATATCGCGGTTAATCCAATAAAAAATAAAAATTAAATAGACTTATTACAATCGATCTTCATGATTGATATTGAATGCAGGAATTCAGGAGTGGTATGAGGCTTTATATCGGAGTAGTGTTTTCAGACATTGACTCCTGAAAAGCAATACGACATTCTCCGCTCCTTTCTAGTCAAGAAAGCAACAGATGTTCAAGACTAGCTACAAAGAGTAATAATTGGGACTTTCCAGTTACTCCAACTGTTGACTGTAGTCGACTACAGTCAACTTCGCGAGCATTCCATTCATGAAAAAAAGTTGGCTATAGTTAACTTCGCTTGACTTCGCTGAGGAGGAGAGTTGAGCGCAGTCGGAATAATCGATAGTATCACAAAGACTCGGAAGAATCGCGTTAGGCCGACGATGAGACTTGAGTCTAGTTAGAAGATTCGAATTAAAAGAATCGCCAAGTAATTCACTATTTATTAAGCATTTTACCTCACAAAAAGCGTTACAGTAACCCAACGCGCAAGCGCGAACCCAGACGTCGACTTCTGCACCACTTTTGCATTCCATTCGCTTTCCGAGCGAAGTTGACTACAGTCAGCCAAGAGTTTACTAGTCAACTTTCCTGGTTGTGACTGGAGAGTCCCAAATATGTATCCATTGGACTTAGGTTGACACCCTAAATGAGAAAATTCAACTCAAATTGATACATCGATTGGTAACATTACAGGCTATTATCATTTACTTTGGTAATATAAAACGAATGCAGCCGTTGCATTTGCAGAAAGGATCCTCGTCTACATTCATGAATTTGTTGACCCAAGTAAAAATACACGATTTTGGAGAAACGTCTATTTTACATATTGAATACTTAACTAAAATATAGAATTCATTGCAATTCCCAGAATACCCGTTAAAATATCATACCCATTTGATATTTAGAAACTTAGAATAGTGCACCAGGGAGACCATTTATGGGTATCTTACAAAGTCTTATCTGTAATATTTTCTTAAATTATTTCATCTTCCTAACGTTTTTCTTTTGTACTTACACTATTCTTGGTAAGCTTAAATAAACTGTCAATACAATATATAAGATTACCGGTCATATGTGTACCGAAATGAAAGTTTAATCTCACATAAATA
>NNCF01128177.1:60382-86188 GCA_002313205.1 Laupala kohalensis | reverse complement strand
TATATATATATATATATATATATATATATATATATATATATATATATATATATATATATATATATATATATTTGTACATTCATGTATATTTGTATATATAACTGTGTATCTGTATATGTTTGTATGCGAAAATGTGTCTGAGTATCTATGTAAATATACTAATTCTGCACTAATTATCTAACGTCACGCGTGTATGTTTGTTTTTTATATATTGGAGTACTGGATTTGTTATTTTTCTTATTGTTTTTTTATCTGCCACCGAGCATTGATCACTTGCAGAGAAATATATTATTGTATGTGAGCTATACAGCATTTTGTGAATATTATAATTATTGTAATCTTATTTATTGTTTTGAAATAATCTCTGCTTCTCGGTTGAGTGAAGTTATTTAGTTGAGTCTTGCGATATCCGAGTAGAAATTTTTTTTTCATGCATCGTCTCTCATTACTTAAGAGAATGGATTCGTTAATGTTTCTATCATTCTAGACGTGTATACCATCGGTTGGTTTTAAACCATTAAAACAATACGCGATGACCATTCAAAATACAAAGGAAGAAAATGTCCCTCCGTTGAAAAACTATCCTTGAGATTTGAAAATAATATTCAAGGAACATACAGCTTTCTTTTAACATAACGGAAATATGTAAATGTATTTAAATAATATTATTTTTCTTTAAATTATTATAATGGAATGTATTTTTACAATTCTAATTTGCATAAAAAACGCGGCAAATTAAGTCAATGAAACGGGAATAAATGGTAACATCTGGCTCACACATATGAACTAACCAACATATTAATAAATAATTTAAACGTATTATATAATGATGTTTATGAATTTTTTAGTAAAACTTTTCCGTAGACGAATCGAAGAAAAGCAGTGGTATGTATGTGTCAGAAACGTATTAATCATCATCCTTGAAAATTAATATGGCGTTAGAAATAGTTTATTTTTAGAAATATCATGCAAATAGTATTCAAAATAAGGGGGTGAGAATACTGGATCTGTAATTCATACGAATGAAATGTTGAGATTTCTCAAATTCAATTATGAATACAGGGATCTTTTTCTATTATCTCAGAGAAATTTTAATATTCTAATGATGTAGGGAAATATGAATTTTATTCATGGAAAGCTTCATACTCGTTTGATTTTATGTGCTATTGAAATATAGGTTTCTTGGTAAACTTTCTATCGAGATTGAAACTTCTGAGAAGCATGATAAACACAATTATGGCTTCTCAACATTTTCACCTCGTGTTGTTTTAAAATTTTATTTCATTCTGGTCACCTTTGCTCGTGTACCAGCATTAAAAAATCCATGTCATAGTATCCCTCAAAAAAATTAATACTTGCTCTTAATTCCAAAGGTAACAAACGGATGAACTTGTACAATAATTTTCAAATTTTTGTGAATTTGGATAAAAATAAAATTCATTCATTGAAATTAATCATCTGGAATTAAATCACGCGATGAAGTATAATCGCAACTTCAATGATTTATAAAGTCACGTCTCCTTAAAATAAAACACCTATATACCATCACAGCATTTGCGTAGATTCAAAATTATGGCGGATCATCAGAATTCGAACCCCGTCGTTTTGAATGAGGGTGAAGGTCGTATTCTATACGTCGTCTGTATCACCAAATGTCTGGGAACATTCTACTACAAAGTGAGAGTTAAAAACTAGAATCCAGGAGCACAAACGAAATTTAAAAACCAGTTGAACTAAGTGTAGTAACCGCGCATTCCGTTAATAGTGATCACTTGATGGCTTGGAAAAATCCATTAATTTTGGTCACAGAAGTTAATTATTACAATCGTTGCGCATTAGAAATGTTATTTATAAAAAACTTATCATGAGTTTGAATTTAAGCACAGACACAGAAAGCTATCACGTATGTACAATACAATATTATAACATTTTTGTGTAGTTTCTGCTTCGTTGTAAACATATTTTGTGTTTATAATTATGTTTAATATCATGTTCTGTTGTTATGTTTCTTGTTATAATTATTGTCACCTGACGACGAAATCAAACGAAAGTCGAAACGTTGTAAGTTTTTATCTCAAAATATATACTGTTCGTCCATAACAGGTCGTAAGTCTTTCATTATTTTTTTAATTTGTCTGGGAATATGTAGTTGAATTTTAACATCTCGATATCCACGTGGTCAAAAACATAACAAAACAAAACATGGAATATCATTTTTAAGATATTTTGAGGTAAATTTGAACCATATGAAAGATCTAAGAAATTGCGAAGTAGTGTTGTTGAAGGAGGGTATTCCGGTGGTCGTAGTCCACCCCCGAAGATACGGCACCCCTGTGAACGAACACTGGCAGACTTCCCATCTACACAACCGCTACCACCGCAAGTGCCTCTTCTGTTGAGTCTGTCCGCCGGCAACAGCGCTGCCAAGGCGCGGGCGGCCGGGCGGCGGCGCGTCGACCAATGGGCGCCAGTTCGCTGTTCGGGCAACGCGGGCGGCGACGGAGGCGGAGGAAGAACAGCCGCAGAACCCCGTCGCTTCGACAGTAGTGGCTCGGCTGCGGCGGTGTACGCAACGCTCGTACCGATAGCTCTTGTGCTTCGGTGGCGTAGTGCGTGGGAGTGGCAAAAGTGTGTATTTTGGTAGTGCTCGCTTCGCGCGCCCTTTCTTCCTCGTGTCGGTGCGTTCTCTTTGTTGTTGTTGTTGTTGTTTTTTGGAAGAAACGGCGAGTCCGTACCAGTGGTTTATGAATGACCTCGTGGTAGCGATTCGAGCTTTTTTTTTTGTGCAACATTGTGCTTCGAGAACTTGTGTCCGAGGAGAGTGGCGAAGTATAGCTGCTACTGGCAAGTTGAGTGGATACGAGTGACCGTGCGGAGGAAAGAACGACCCGTCCAAAGTGAGTATCAGTGAACAATTGTTGTGGAAGTTTCCAGGTTCGCTGATTTGATGTGTCTGGATTGTGCCAACTACGTGAGGTGTGTGTGTGTGACCAAATAAATATGTTGCATCCTACTCTTGTGATGGATCTTTCAATGTTCTCATGCAATGTAATGGTTTTTTTGCTATGAACTCAAAACGAGTGATTGCTTGGATTAGTTCATAGTTAGACACAACATCATTGTACAGAAGTATATTTTTACTCCGAAATATACTCTCATTTCGTATTCTTCTTTCGAATTCTGTAAAAAATTTATCTGGTGGCAGCGATACCATAAAAATATTTAGGGGCGTCTTCAAACGAATACTCGTCTCATTTTGATGTGAGGTCTTTGGAAGTTGTGTCATCTTCCAATATCTTCCGTGAATTGTAAGAAGCAACGCGTTGGCAGTTAGTTGCCTGCTGAGCTGCCTCTCACGGTCGGTTGCCGGCGGGCGCAGGCCACTGACCGGCAGCGAGTTGCTTGAGCGGCGGCGTCTCAACCAGCACACGCGCGCGCGCTCCCTCCCGCACGGCGGCGGTCGACCCACTCGTCCGGTTACTTAGTCTCAAGGTTGCAGCGGTGCTCTTCTCGCTGATGCGGGGAAAATATTTTTGCTAGGATGCGGTATACTTATGAAAATTTGTAGTAAAATATTCAATTTCTGTTGTGTTGCTTTATATTTAACTGCTTTAGATATGTTCTCTACGATCAATGGATGATTAAAAATTCGTATGTACGACGAGACCTTACGTTAATGTATACGTACATCTCGTTATTTAACATGATATGCCCTTATTCTCTGGAGAAAATACGTTGAAGTGGGAATTATTTGGACTTATATATATATTCTACTGTTTCTTGAAATGTCATGTATTAATGTTAAATCACAGTTGAATTTTGAAATAGAGTGAAATTAATAGTGAATTCACTTTGATTAGGTGAAATAATTTCGGGACGTATTAAATACGAATAACTTGGAACACATTCTTATTGGACTAACATAAAAAGAATCCTTCTTTTATCTTAGTTGTGAAATTTTACCTCGCGATTTACTTTGAAAACCGAAAAGATATCGAAAATGTTTTCTACTCACATTTTTGTGTATTTGGTTATATGTACCTCGTTGTAGTCGGGAATGTATGCAGAGACCAGCTGGTCGGCGGCACATGACTTGGTCACGAGTCCTGCGCATTTGACCGCACAGAGAATCCGGCTGTGTCGTGGCACCGCAGGAAAGAGTTCCGTCGCTTGTCTTGTTTCGTCATATGCCACCCGGTTATGAACGTACATGTCGGTATGTGGTCCCACTTACTTTCGTTATAGCGACCCAAGAGATCGGAGTAGACAGTTCACATGGAAGGATTGCATCAATAGAAGTTCACGATAGAACCATTTGATTTCGAACTCTGTCACGATTAACCTTCTCGGGAGTTTTTTCCTATTCATTTTCATTAGTATTCAAAGAATATGTGTTTCCAAGTTGTGGTGAAATGCTTGTTTATTGAGGAAGTTATTGAGAACCAATGGTGCTATAGTGTTCAGTTCTCTTGAAATCCTTCAATATTCACTCACTCGGTTTATTTCAAGCCATTCTATTGTTCTTACTCGTAAAAATGTTTGACTCAGTACTGTGCATCTTTACGAATCATTCTTTTTTTTATTTTACTAATTACATTAAATGAGGAAAGGTATGAATAACTATTGAAGGCGCAGGTTCTGCTTATTAAGTTCAAATTCCTTCTAATCGCTGACATCATGTGTTTTTATGATGTGTGATGGGACGATTGACGGAGAGAACGGATGATATGAGGGATGTATAGCCACTACCACAATTGCAAACCGAACACAACCTGGTAAATAAAATCTCTGCCAGACCATTAAAGCTTGAAGTACGACATAAACATATTTACTGTAAATATGTACTTTGACTCATATTTCTCTTGGAGAATGTACCATTACTTTCCGCCACTTACTATTGATTGTTCTTCCGTATAATTAGCAGCGTGTTGTTCTAGACAACACTCCCCTCCCACTCATGGGTCACCCTGAATTTGCCATATTTATTTCTCGAGCGAATCTTCTCGAATGGGGATTTTCTCTGAATGGTGACTGATTCGTTCCCGATCTAATTCAGGGAGGCGACTGCGCGGCGCACGCGGCGTTTATTTTTACTCGCGCGTGCGTCGAACTGGCGCCTAGCGCATGCTACGCTGCGCGTTCGCGTTTCTTTTATTCCTTTATACCTTTGCTGCGGGTAATGAAATGGACGAAACTGAGTTTATCATTCAGGGAGAAAAAAGATCTCGTGGAGTGGTTGTAACACATTCGTATTCTGTTTTAGGACACTCATATCTCCATATCTTCAAATAAAGAAACAAATATTCAGTTCTTGTTTTTGTAGTTTCGTGTTACATTTAGTGAGATGGCATCTTCGATTGACCATTCACAATTTATTCATCATAACTTTGAAAATTTGGGGTTTTGTATCTTTCGGATTGGCGTGTTTAATGCGTCCGATTGTTTGTACCGCAAATGTACAAAAAAATATATTAAAACAAATATTTTTAGCTCTTTTGGTTACCTTGTTTGTAACATTGTCATTTCAAGGTTTTCTCTGTTTCCGTTCCGTTCTACATGTCATTTTGCGTTCTGGCTGCGCTATTCAGTCGTATATTACACGTTCACAAAATATTATCACTTCACCGTAACAAAATATCCACCACTTGGTTGATATTAATGCATTACCGACCCGGAAATAAGAATATGGGTCACTTGTTTTTCTCTGGTCTTACTTTGTCTTTTCACTTCACATTTTCCATATATTAGAATACTCTATCGCATATCCATGTAATTGAAAATATTCTTACCAGTTAAAATAATGGTTTAGTGTTAGAGCTGAAACATATTCGTGTCGTCAGCTGGCAGAAACACTTTGTCTAACATAGATTTGTGACTGGGAAGTATTTAGCAATAAACAATAAATATGTCACAAAAATATATTGCTGCTTATATATTAGTAAATATGTTCTGAATGTTTGTGATTCTTTCGAATACTTATTTATTTCACCCAAATATTATTTTTAGTCCTCGAAGTTTTGATTGAATATAACTTTGATTTTTCGTAATATACATATTCCGTTTTACACTACACCAACCTTTGGCAATTCTGTGCTTCGTTTGGTTAAGCAGTGGCTAAACTAAACATTGGCATGTATTCGCAATAATGAGCTGTTGATACTTGTTAGTTGAGCAATGATGGCCGTTTGCAATGTTTCTGTGTGTTTACTTTACGAATGTGTGTGTATTGGGGAACACAAGCTGACGACTCAGTATGAACGTGTTAGATCGAGAGTGCGGGAGTAAATACGTAGACGTAACACAAATACGGGAAAATACTTAAAATCTGTTTAGTTTACTTTACATGATAGAATAGTGGTATATCGAAAGTACTGAGCTTGTCGTAAAATTATGCAATTAAAAACATCATCCACATAATGGTTACTTATTGTAAAGAACATATAGATAAAGTGCATTATACTTTCTTCACAAGGGAACTATTTGAAACATCAAAATAAGTCAATGAATTCTGTTTACACTTTTTGTTTTTTTGTTTTTTGAAAAATTGGTGGTTTTGTTTATTGTAAATGGAATTATCGTCAACCAAGTATATTTATTTCGTGTCATTATACTACCCACAAATATTATGTTGTTTCTACAACTGATTCACATTCCATTCGGAAACAGTGTTTGCAATGTAATAAAATTTTATAAAATCTCACTTCAAAACTTATAATGTAATGTTATTAAATTCTCTTTATTTAATGGGGGCAGAACATGAGGTCTACTCTTTCGTCTACGGGGGATATGAGCACTCACGCCTTCAAGACTGGCCACATGTAGTAAATGTTTTGCGATAGAAACAGTAAAAAAAATCCTTATTGCTATCTCAGAGATCGGTAGTTAGGAGGGACCTGCTCTGAGATTGCGAGGACCATCCAACAGAAAATTTAGCCCACACAAATCAAATTAGTGACAGTGCAGTGGTAAAAGTAAAAAAAAATTAAAAGAACGATGAGTCACTTAATTTGTGACAGCACAGTTTAATTTATTTGTAGAATAATATAACCAACAATTCTCCATTTTTACTCCTATGCTGGTAACTACATTATTTTTAATATGCTTTATATCCGACTTAGTCTTTACGACTATTCATTCACATTTCACTCTACCGATAACTATTCATCATAATGTTTCTTATTTCAGTACGAAACTGGGTTAACATTATTATACCGACTTACTCACAAGTCGTATACTGATCCATCGTATTTTTATGGAGCACATGAACCGTAGAAAAAAAGTTAATTGTTCCTAACATAGGTTATAAAAAACTTTATCCTGGAAGCAAGCATAAAATGGTCTGAAGTACGAAGCTCGATTGTTTTGCTAAGAAATAGACTATGGATTTTACTTACATGAAGCAAAAACTTAACTACACCGAAAGCGCACAATTTCTAGGTTTATATTTTGCCTGTATCATAAATTACTGTGCCCACTAATTTCCTTGAGTTGTTCATAATGTGTATGGCGTCATGGTAGTAGTGTAGGGTTAATTGACTGAGACTCAATATTTTATCTGGAATCTTTTGTATTGTACCGCACCTGGTGAAAATCAGTCACTGAGGTTACTCAAGTAACTGAATTTGTGGACCTTCGACCGAGAATGGATTACCACATGTTGACATTTTGAAGTTGATACACTGTTAACTAATTGCAAAACTTTGGAATGACGTAACACTGTTCATAATATTTCGGTCCAAAACCAACCTATAAATTTATCGCTTAAATTTAGCCTGGACGTACGAACGAAACTTTTTACTGTTATTCTACTGATGATTTTTGTAGTGACTATATTTCGGAAACATTGTCTAAAAAGTATTATTCGCCATATAAACTATATGTTAAGAGTAGTAAAGTTAGTTTGTTGAAAGTATTTTTTTTTAAATGAGGAAACCAAGTTTTTCCCACCTTCTCTTTCAGCGATTTAAAAAAATGGGAGATGTTAAACTTTAAAATACGTGCAATTTAATATTCTTCATACATGTTTATATTTCTGAATTCTCAATACTTTTATGAAAAATTTTCATTTTGTTCCTTTTGTTCACTATTTTTATTTCTTGAAATAGCTCCACACCCACATGCGCTGAGTTATTAAAACATTTTTTAATTCCAATTAATATGATTGCCATATTTATGGAAGTATATTTCCTTCTTCAGGGCTTTTTAATAAAGGATACTTATTATCACATCAATGTCATTAAAGCTAGATTATATTGCTCCAATTTCCATTAACATATTTTCTAATAAGAAGATGTACACGATGTATAATATCTGGATATGTATTCTCGTCGTTTCCATTACATTCTCCGGTAATAATATCCTTTTTGTGAGGATATACTAAAAAATGATCAGATTTAGGAAACCGAATGAAGGTATATCGACTGTATAACGGGTTGCGTTCATGCAAAGCAGGCCGTATAATTGCGCATGTTGTTGATCCGCAATGTAGTTGATTATATTTTTTACTGAATACATTTTTCTTGGCGAAAATTAGAAGAAAATATAAAAAATGCGTACAATTATTTCCTGTTGTAGCATTTTTTTTCTCTTTTTTATTAACTATTCGTTGATAAATAAATAAATAAAACTGTTTTGTCATGAAAGCTGTTACAAACTGCACGTAACCACGTGGAGGATAAAAACTAATTTTCTCTCCGGAAGCAAGCAAGGAACCATCCCATCAATTCCGATCCAATAATCCATAATCTTTGAAAAGAAGAAAACTCGTCGTAGCAGAAACGAGCAGATCGTCATCGCAAAGGGATGACCGCGCCGCGGCACCTCTGACGATGACTGCGACGAAGAACCCTCAAGAATCGCGGGGAAGATAGAGAACCGGTTTGCCCATAAATTCTCTTGGCTGGGTGCGCGAGGCAAGGGAAGGGAATGCAGAGCTCTGACGGCTGCCGCTGCTGCGCTCGACTAGCCGCCGCCGCCAACATCGCCGTTCGTTCTTCGTCTGTTTGTCGCAGGTGACGCTGCGGTCACCCGGACGATTGCCTCAAGCACTCAATGGCTCGCTCTCTTGCTTCAAGTAACATTGTGACGGTGTGTGAATGTGTGGTGGAGTAGTTGGCTTCTGGATTGCGTATAATGTGATACTTCGTATCAGAGGCGGATGTAGACCGTAGACAAATTAATATTTATAATAATATTTTATAAATATTATTATAAATATTGGATCAAATAATATAGAAAATTTTATTTTGATGATACATCAATCCATCAAACAGATAGTTAACAATTCATGAAATAGCGACTAAATTTATTATTTGTTTAAAATGGCATATACTTATTAAATGATAAAGATACATTTTATTAATTTCAATATTATCTGTTGAAAGTTTAGGTCCAATGGGGGGGGGCTGGTTGTTGCCCCCTTAGCCCCCACTCCCCATAGATCCTCCTCTGCTTCTTATTAAACCTAAAATACATTTCACTTTTTTTGTTTCGTACTCCTCGAGTTAAATACTTGCTTTAAATAAGCATAAGATTTTTGGTTTGATTAATAAGTATTTGAAATTTTGAGTGTTGTGTCATTGGCAGTTACAAATGAGATGACGTTACCATGAGAAAACTATGAGAAAAAATTGCCAGAAGTGTCAGTTGAATGTTTTATTCATTGTGATTCTAATGTGGTTGTATCTCGTATTCTAGATCCTATTGACATATTTACATCCATATTATGTGACATACAAGTACAGAAAAATCGAAAATATTTTATTTTTAATTTTTAATGTAATACATACTTGTTAAATATAATAGTATACTTGTTAAATGATAAAGAAACATTTTATCAATTTTTAATACCCAATCACGATGTTCTTGGTTCATGGACACGAGAGTAGGATGTCAGAGGATGTGGGGTGATGTGAGGACAGGAGGAAGCTCGGAATATTTCCTCGGATGGAGTTATGGCGGCGTTTCGCGTTGTTCGCAAAGATTTTATTTTTAATTTTTAATGTAACAGTTTCCTCAGTACACGACTGCACAAACCACTACTAAAAAATTTTGTACTGTTATTAAACGGATTAACATGAAGGTTACTCGGAATTGAAGAATGAAAGAAATTTAGAAGTAAATAACTTCCTGTTTATTGTAACAGATTTTGTAAACTATGTATGTATATGAACTTAAACTACCTTTGATCAATAAGCTAGTCTTGGTTTATTTGGGATATGATCCACCTAAGACAAATATTCATAACAACCGGATGTATTAAGTATGCCCGAAAAATGGAACGTTCACATAATCCGAGGCCAGTACTAATGTAACTGTCAACTACCACGTCAGAGTAATTATGCAGATGTAGGGAAACCGCTTTTTCTCTTGAAAATTTTAGAACACCTCAAACATTTGAAGTACATGGAGTGAGGGACGGGTATAGTTTAACTGCATCGTAATAGTTTCATATATCAGAAATGTTTCAAACCATTGAACTATACTGTCTTATTAATCGTCTCTTGATAACAAAAAAATATATATTTAAAGTAATTAAACATTTAACTTTAAAAAGAAAGAAATCAGATAGAAAGTCTGAAACAAATATGTAGTACAAGAGTCAAATGGTTTAGCTATCTACTGGTTTCTGCCACTTACTTTTAAATCCTTGCATACAGCGATATAGAAATATATTACCTCATTATACAATTTTTTTTCAATAATTGACCTTGTAGAACGCAGGCTCAATAATGCTGGGACTCATACAAATAATTACATGCTTAATAATTAATAATAATAATCATCATAAGTCAATGAAATAAAATACACGAAGGAAAATTCTAATTAATCATTATACTTAATCATTAGTAGTACTTTTAGTGAAACAAATAAGTAACTAAATAGTATTGTAGAATTAGATATCTGCTGAGGATTTCCTTTCTCAGAGGTCATGACTCCTTTCTCAGAGGTTAGAACTTCATGACTGATTTCCGAGATTGGACGAAATATTTTCGGGACTGTCTGGAAATAATCGGACAGGTAGGCATCGTATGGATCGCGGTTAACACCTCTGTCGGATACGCGACATGTGTTTCAAGTGAAAGGTAATATACGAATCGAGTTCTTTACTCTCTCAGTCGAAAAATATCCCAATCACGATGTTCTTGGTTCGTGAACACGAGAGCGGGATGTCAGAGGATGTGGGGTGATGAGAGGACAGGAGGAAGCTCGGAATATTTCCTCGGATGGAGTTATGGCGGCGTTTCGCGTTGTTCTTTGCCGCGAGGAAGGCGGTGAGCGTGCAGGAGTAGTAGTCATGTCTGTCTGGAGATCACGATCACATTCGATTTGGCTTCTTCTCTCTAGGATCAATGACGTCTTATTTTCTTTGTGGGGGAGCTCAGGAATTCAGTCTGTGGAAATGACGAAAATAGAGATATTATATTACTTGACTAGATTTTATTTTATGTTCAGTTGTTATGGTGATTTTGTTATTTTATTTATTAAACCAGAAGGTATTACAAAGTATAATCCTACAGAAGTGAATAAATTAACTGTACACAGGTCTGGTACAAAAGAACCTTACATACTAGAAATTACTTACTAAAAATAAAAACACACTAACAGTAATCCTATATTGTTTCTCATGTAATCATTAACTATTGTATCGCTGATGACTTATAGTTAGTTTTAACCTACAAAAGCAGTGTTTTATTCAAATTTAAACTAGTAACAAAAACACGCAAATAATATATACAAATACCTAAACATTGATCCTAATCCATTACTTTAATTTCTTCTGTATAGTTAATCTCTTATAAGTTAAAATTTTTAGATTATTTGGCAATGAATTAAGTAATATAATAGGTATTAAGTAATTGTTTTTAATACTCATAGTTTTAGGAAACTTGGGAATCAGTACTTGTTGTACTTGAATTTGTTTAGTATTTCTTGTTTTACTTGTCTTATTAAGAAACTCTTCTTTTAAATCTTCACAATGATAACACAGTGACTAAATAGTGAACACTGTGAGATTTAGATTTAGTATATAAAACACTTTTGATAGAGATAATTATTACCTATTTATAACAATCTGTTTTGTAGTCTTTGTAATAGATTGTTTTTGTATGCACCACCATAGGCAATTATGCCATAGTTGAGTTTGCTATGAAAAAATGCATGATACAGTAACAACCGTGTTTTGTTTTGCATACTTTTAACCATTTTTGAAAATATGAAAATAAGATATTTAGTTTTATTTATAACACTCTATATATGTTTATTCCATTTCAAATATTGACGTAGTATTTTCATTTTATAAGTATATGTAATTCAGTGGACATTGGTGTCCACAAAAAATTACTGACGTGTAACAAACAAAGTACAGATATTTGTATTAAAATTTAAGCTGTTCCCTTTTAGCCCTTGTAAATTTTTCCTGAAGAAACATACAAGAAGTACTATTACTTAACGAGAATTTTTGTGTCATGATATCACCCTTTTATCAACCTTTTTCATCTTTTATCACATTATAGTCCTTTTTCTTCTCTTTTATTGTTGTCTGTGATGTAGAATGAAATAATTACAGTTTAATGTATAAGAAACCATGTATGAATAACATATCCTAATGTTTCAGTATTAGAGAAAAGTCAAAGCCGACTCAAAACTGATTTTTATTTTTGTGAATTCAACTTTTTCATTGATGCAACATTCACTAAAATTCATTCTGATTGTCATGATTTCCACAGAGGTATTCGTATGATTCATTCACTTTATATGGTTTCATTGATCATTCACCAATTGGTTGCGCGGTTCCGGTCTGTTTGTTTCGATCATAAACTTTTCTGACTTAGGGAGAAAGTCATATTGCAATCTAGTGAATGAAATCTCCATCAATCAGTTGAGAAAACGTATTCCATATGTTGATTCTCTTCTCGATATTGCCTCTTCCGATTCCCAAATAACTGTTTTATTTCATTTACTTTTAAACATATTCTTTTGTGGTTTTAGGGAACTTTTAGACCTTTTGGTATATTTAGACACGTAATGAATAAAGAGGTCCTGTTTGATCCATGACTACCCTATTCTTCAACATCAACATTTCTAGTATTTTTCGTCGGAGTTTTTTTAAAAATCGTTTGTTAAATGGTGAGATTTGGACCATAAGTGTGCTCTACCACCTGACCACGAAAGAAAAAATGAAGTAAATGAGTTCCGGAATTTAATTATTAACTTTTTGGACTGCAATCGTAATTTAATGTTTTTCAAGTGGAACGGACAACACTCAATACGTGATAATTTTCGGTCAGAGCAGGGAATCGAAACCGGAACTCCCTAGGGAAGTCCATTTCCACCGAGATCGAAGTGGTGTACAGGTGTGGAAGGTAAACGGGTTCCATTATGTGCCTTCTCCACGTGTGGGTACACGGAAGAAATATGTGCAATACTCGATATATTAACATTCCAAATTTACTTCTAAACATTGATTCGAATACGCATTTCGTAACCTAATTGTTACGTTGTGTCTTGTGTGCTAATGCCTGCTGCAGTACACCGGTACGAGAGACGTTCCCCACGCAGCCGCCGCAGCGCGGTGGGCGCGGTTGCTGAGTCAGCTGGCGCGCTGCCGCTGCCGAAATAGTCGCGACTCGCGCCGTTGCTCCTTCTCCCCCCCTCTTTTCCCCCCCCCCCCCTCAACCACAACCCTAACCAGTCTATCATCATACTTCGCGTCAAGGAGCCGCGTCGCGCAACCTTGGCGTCGTTGCATACACATTGGTACGGTTCATTATCATCCCGGCGTGGGATTTATGACTCCGAATAGTTTCATGAACGCGAACACTGGGTTTTCATCACAACTTCCGAGTACCTACTCGTTGAGGAGAGTTTCATATCCCCCAAAGAGGACTTATCCCCTGAAGGGGGATGTGACCCAGGCTCACCGGAATAGGTGAGGACTTGTGAGTCGAGGCGAATGGTGCAGTGGACAGCGCACCTGCGGCCAGTACAGCACTCTCGGGTTCGAGTCCCGGTCAGTCGCCATTTTCACCTCACCGTTGACGATCCGAACACTGGACTTTCCAAGGGAGTACGGAAATGAAATATAAAACAAAACAAATTAATTTCTGCATGCTGTTATTCTTATAAGTTTTGTTTCATCTGTACTCAACCTTGGCACGGTTATGTACATTAATCCTGGCCCCGGGTATTTTCGGTTTACCTTGGGATAGTTCCGAATTTTTTTATTCAAGCTCTCTAGATTCTTGCCCAGAGGAGGCGGTCTATTGTAATAATTAAGCTCGAATTTATTGTCATTTTACTAGTTATGATTTACAAAGTATAAATTTCAAATAATCTATATTACGTACTATTGAAAAATATTTTTTGTTTTATTAGAAACAAATTTGTTGGTATTCTGTTGATATTATAATAGTTAGCTAACTCTGTATTCTTATGTCATTAATACTTTTGTTTTATTAATCTCGAATTTTTACTACTCTAATATGTACAATTTACTTTGAATAATAAATGGATAACAATAGGTATTTATTAAATAATTCTTTTGTAAATATTAAATCCGCCACTGCCCATGGAACCTTGATCGGAATTGATGGGATGGTCCCTTGCTTGTCTCCGGAGAGTAACTTAATTTATTGCCCCCCACGTGGTCATACGAAGTTTGTTTCTGCTTTTTTGACAATTTATTTATTTATTTATTAACGTGAAATGTATTTCGCTTAAGTTTTTGCTGGATGTTTATTACCTCTATTAGTATATAAATGCAGATTTCGTTAAAACTAGCATTGTTTCCCTTGATGACAATAAAAACAAAATATACAAATAGTAAATAAGTACAGAAGAGTTCTGAGAAAATAATTCATGTAAGACCACGTATTAAGACAATTTCAAATTTCGACTAGTTTTCTTATTTCTCATAAATACTCTTCATAGTTATTACTGTGGTCTCTTCAAGAGTACTGGTCATAAACGTGAATATATTTTGATAATTCATTGTACTTGTCAGGACAGGATCATATTAGATGAAATCAGCTAATTATTTTCATCATTTTGATTAAGCGAGTAATCGAAAATTCTAGATTACGTGCACTGACTGGTACATACTCGTAAATTGGATATGACTGGGATAGAGTCCAAATGTGTTATTTTTGTGAGAACTCCATTGACGCTTGATAATTAGGGAAGTGATGAGGTGATGTATTTGTTTTTCCGCATAACTTATCCTGACAGTTCAGCGAAATCGCAATGAAAATATAGATAATTTTTTCACTTCATCAGAAACGTATTACTCTTCGTATTCCTCTGTTTCCATATAATGGAATTAATTATAATGCCGCAGAAAATTGTTGAACCAATTGTTCATCTAATGTAGCAATTATAATGAAAACGATTGTGGTAATGTACAAATATTTATTATTTATGTAATGATTATTTCAACGAAGTCAATGTATTAGTCTAAGGTTTGATGTTTCCCATTATAACAATGATGAATAATGATTGTTCGTCATTCATCTCGGTAAGGTGTTCTTGTAGACAAATGTTTACAACTTTTGGAGATGTGTGTCCTTTGTTTCTTCGCGTGTTCTTTCCTCCTTCTCTTTCGCTTACTCCTTTTTTATACGTCCGATTCATTTTCTCTTCCCCCTGCACCACTCCTTGTACGACCGTCGCTCACTCATTCTCAATTTGAACCGCGGTTCCTCAATGAGGATACGAGAACTCTTTGTTGTGAAGGCGTCGCCGAAATCCTCGTTGAACCCCTCACTCCTCCCGTCCCTGATGCGGCCCACTGACCCAGTGGCTGTCCACCGAGGCACACCCGCCTCTTCCTGTGTTCCCTTCGTCACAGCCAGCGCTCGAGAGGTGACCACGCTAAGTACTCGCTTCCCCATTGTTGCGTTCAACGCGTCCCATTGTTGTGCATACGACGAATGCGGAGGAGTGTTTACGCGTCGCGGTTTTTGTCTCGCATGAGAGCTCCAGAACTGGAGGAATTTCTTCCTGAGGACGGTTGGAATGTGAAACTATGGCGTACATTGAGATGCATTCATTACTCTAGGGTTATGAATGAGAATTACATTGATGATTCATCTCTGACACCTTTTATATTTCAACTGAACAAATTACATACAATTCTACTACTATTAATGTGCATTATATTATCAAAATGCACCGAGTTGCTGACTGGCTGGCCGGGGATCGATCCCCGGTGACGTGGGGATTTTCATCACGTCTCACCATCCAGACTGGTTCCCAGGTCTACTCAGCCTGCTATAAAATGAATACCAGGATCTATCCTGGGTCGAACCGGTCGGAGCGAGATGCTGACCACATCTCCTCCTTCTAGTGCCGGTGTCAAGAAATCGCGCGAGCTCTACCATTCGCGAAGGCCAAAGCTCACAAAGGGCTGTAGTGTCAGATAAGAAGAAAATATTATCAAAATAAATAAGTAATTTATTTTGATACTACCACCTTATGCTGGACGAATACTATTTATTTTCAACTATAAAGTACACAACATTTCGACTTTAGGTTTAAGTCTTCGTCGGGGGTAACAAATTCTGACAAGAAACATAACAATACAACTGAACATGATATTACTTAATAGCTCAAAATATATAATATTCGTCCATCATAAAGTCGTAAGTGTAACATTATTTAAATAATTTACATAAAACATTGATAATTTAAAAAAAATGTATTTAGAGCTTGGCCCTAGAGACTTATGCTACAAGGTATGATATTTTAGAGATAATATAGTATAGAAAGATAATTATGGATTAAAGTTGAATTAAAACATTATGAAATCAGAAATATTTATTGAATAATAAATAGAATAGAAAAAGAAGTATAGAATTCTATATTGTGCGTCGAGTCGGATGCTTCGGTGTCGATTGTAGTATGAAGGTTGAAAGTGGAGGAATAGTTAGTCCATGATGCATCAATGTATTAAGAATAAACTATGGTGCGAATTGCTGACTAGTACAGAGATTAAAATATCGTCTCAAAATGTATTAATGGAAATGGAATGTAATCTCGACAGTTTCAGATAATATATTGTTTTCGTGACCAGTAAAAGGTTGTCCTCATCTTGGTCACAAGCAGCTTACAAAAGGATAGCAAATTACCTCATTATTCCAAACAAATAATGTTGGTTTGTAATTTATGACAAATTGAGACAAATATTGGAGGAAATCACTCATTTTTTTAATTCCAAATTTTAATCTGAGTATGGAAATTTTATCTTTTCGCGGTGTCAAATTCTTTTTATCATTGACTATTATGTCTCTTTGACATCGCGATAATCGCGGTCTTTCTTTGTCATCATCATAACTCTTACGAAGTAATTATAATCCAATATTGTTTTGGGAAGTATACTACCCATAATTATAGAGGAAATTAGTCGCCAGACACTTATCTGACGAATGTTCGGTACCAGAGTAAACAGTAAGAATTAAATTTTAATAGCGAGAACATACGGACAACGCCATTACTGTTTTCTAATTGTCGAAGATAATTAAGAGCGGGTATACAGAAATGCTACGTTATTGAAGCTTAATCATTTCCTTCCTTATTTGAAAAGTTTATAAGGCTTCCTTATCACATACTTTTGTATTTGTCCCGTAGGAATGCCATGATTGAGTATTGTTTCCTCTTACGTTGTATCATCTGAAGTAGGAATTCCTGACTGAAGAGGTTCATTTAATGAACGGAAGGGTGCAGGGTTAGTGAACGGAGTACGATCAGAAGGGAACTTCCAGTTAATGCTTCATAATCTTTATAATTCCTCCTGAGATACGCATAATATATCGTACAAACAAAGGAGTCGTCCATTGTACGAGGAATATATCAAGATGCTGGTATCTACCCACATAAAAGGATGAAGCAATGAGCTATATACGGTGGACATAAGTAGCGGAGTAGCGTTTAAACTCAAAGGGTAACGCACTTCGTTTTTCAATTGTTACTTATACTTGAGATCTAGACGAAGGAATGCGCCTCCCCCCCCCCTCCGAAAAAACAAACAAAAAGGTTTTGGAAAACAAATCGAAATTGACAGTCACGATTCTACTTGACAAAAATAGAATAGAATAGTTATACTTGCAGGACAATAATTATGCGAATATGATTATAGACAATCAATTTTTAATGTAATACTTTATTATTATTTTCTAATGCACGGCCAACGATGCGATGCTAATTTGGCATTATCTTCAGGACCGCTGCTATATTTTTTGAAATGTTCCAATTATCCACAAATTAATACCCATAAAATTTTATTTTTAAAAACATTACAAAACATCGCTTGTAAGCATGTTCACCATTGTCTAGTTCACCATTGCCTTCCTTTTAACAAATCATTTTTTGATTGTTGTCATGCCTCTATGAAGGAAGTCTCTAGACAATGGTGAACTTGCTCCACTATTTTATTCTTACAAGTGATGTTTTTTAATGTTTTTAAAAAGAAAATTTTATGGGTATTAATTTTTAGATAATTGGAACATTTCAAACTAGTGGTGCAAAGCCATTGCACATACATTCTCATGTACGCTTCTCCGTCTGCAGCATAGAATGAAAAATTTATATAGTGAAAGGTCATTTCTGGCGTGGTCCTCTATATTTTGGTCGTCTTTCAGTGCTCTGTTTAAGCACAAAGTCGCTAGATGAACTTATTACTTTCTTATATTTGAAATTTGAGAGTAAAATAAACATTCAGAATAATATTTCAAAACAAACAGCGACATATCAGTCTTATAAATATCGTAAAATGTTGTGTAAATGTAATTTCGTTGTAGAAAGAAATTTATGTATTTTCGTATTTGCTGTGCGTTTTCTGTCCTCCTATGTATTTTATCATTATCATATCTTTCATTTCAGTTTACTGACAGTGTATTCTACGTCTGCTTGGTCCATTTACACTGCTAAATATTGTTCAAGTTTCTTGAAACGGTAAACAAACGCGTAAATGTAGCAGATAGAAATTATTTAACTGCGTCTATACCAAACTTTCATGCGAAATACCGCTAATGCGGATGTAATGCATACTAATTCTACTTTACGTACAGAAAATTTAAGCAAAATCGTTGGACCACTTTTTGAAAAATATTCAAAAATGTGCTTTGACCTTCATGCGAAGTGCCCTTGGTGTTCAAGTAAAAAGAAAATTGGAAGCACGTTCATATTCTAACCTAAATACGTAAATTCTAACCTAAATACGAAAAATGACAAAATAAATTTTACCATTCGGTCAGGAGTGCTGCGCACAGAGGAACGGACAGTCGGACGGACGTCCAGCCAAAAACCATTTTTTCGGAATCAGGGGTTACCAAAACGGATATTTCCGCAAAAATCTCGTTTTCGAATTTTTCCACGATTACAATACTTTTTATATACTACGTATATAAGAAAGTAAAAATATAGCAACGGCCCTGAAGATAATGCCAAACTAACATCGAAACGTTGGCCATGTATTAGTGAATATTAATAAAGTATAACATTAAAAATTGATTGTCTATAATAATATTCGCATAATTATTTTCCTTCAAGTATAAATATATGAAGACAATCAGTTTGGAACCAATATTATATCTAGGTTAGTATAGAATAGTATCTAATTGATGATAGGTATACTTAATTTTTGTTATTTTGAATGTATTAAATACCTTTAGATGTAAATTTAAGAAATAATTATTCCTTGGTATGTGTATTATGAGTACATTACTTACCATACATAAATAGGAAATGTAGGATTAGTAATTTCATCTTCTCAACTTAAAAATGTTTGACAACTTTATACAAAAGATGACATATACCAGTGTTGTTGAAAAGGTAAGCAAATGATTAATTTTGAATCAGACGGTTTATTTTAAATCAGTAACAAATCCGCACCTTAATATCTTTCCGTTCATGCGACATTTATACAAAAAATTGTGAAAAAAATAATTAAAAACTTATGAAATTTTATGGACGAATAATATTTATATTCTCTGCGAAGAGAATCTGCGTTTCGCCTTTGATTTAAGTCGTCGTCAGGTGATCGAGTAATAACAAATTACCTGACGCCCGTGTAAATCCTCGTCGAAACGTAGTTAGCTTTTCGCAGAAAATATAAATGTTATTTGTCCATAAAAGGTCGGAAGTTTTTAATTATTTACTTAATTAGATTATATAATGGACGTTAATAGTAATAGAATCTGTGAAATCCCTGTTGAGTCGAGTATACAAGCTCCGATTCTCTACCTCGACAGCTAATGTTCAGATTCTGGAAATTAATTACCCATGGCGAGAATCAAATTCACGACGCAGACACTCCTGAACATTTAACTACCTACAAAGACATTTTTTTGTGCCCAAGACATTTCTGTTGTATTAGGAAGTTCAGGAAGGAAGAACCTGATATAAATTTTGCATCTGAGCAATACGGTTTTCATCAATTAAAAAAAAAATTTAATCACTATATTTAAAATATATATTTAATAACAGATTGTTTCCAACGCCAAAATTTTATGTTGTAATTATTATGTTATGTGTGCACAACTAGCCCATTTTGGATTTTGTACATATTTGTATTCCTGTATACTAATTTTTGAAATTTTTAAAATATTTTTCGACGTCACGGCGATGTATGTGTAACAAATGATTAACCAGAAAAAGGATATTTGTATAGATAATATTCAAAGAGTCTTCGGGGAAATATGTACATTAAGCTGGTGCGCGTTAGTTTTCAAAACGTACTGTGATGATTGACTTATTTAGATGAATGTGGTCTGTTGTGATTTGTGATTTGTCAGTGCGGTAAAATGTTAAGTGTTTTTCGTTCTTTCTTCTCCCGTTCGTACTAAATGCGTTCTCAGAAGGGAGATCATTGTCTGAATCTAATGACATTACATTGTCTTTCTCTGATTTCTCAGAAGTTGAGTGGCTGTGACTAAGAAATCACTCTACCAGTTCACATTCTTGAAGCAGAAAAGTATACAAACCACTTGGTGATGCATCTCACTCTTTGATTGTGAAAAAACCGATCCGTGCAGTCTGCGTGATGTCGGGTTGTGCGTTCCGCAGTTGAAAGCACATTGCTAGTCGTGAACGCGACAATCTCGCGAATGCTTGGAGTGTGCTCCACACAAACACTCGTCGCCGAAGTATTCGTTCTCATGTTCTTTGCCTCGAATGGCCTTGGAATGGAAATTATATTTGATGTATGATGATCTTAACATCCTCGCCACATACCATTTTGTTTTTTCATTGAAACACGTGTTTCATTATATGAGGATTTCTAGTGTTACTATTACAGTAACAATCGTTCCTACTCACCGTCCCGTGCGTTTCAGTTCACTTTCCCCATTTTCGCGGTCATCTTTCATTGAGACAGTAAACTTCTCACAATAGCACGTCGTGATTCATACAGAAGTTTTTAAAAGTGTAATTTGAATTAAATATTTATGGTTCTCGTGTTACGTGAAAATGACCTCCATAGAAATTCCTTATAGCTGTAAGAATATAGTTTTTTACGGTTAATTTCGGAAATAACATGAACTGAATTATATGTACATGATTTGGTCTGTTGAAAATAACTCGTTGACGATACGCAATCGAAGTTTGGGATCCAGTGAAAAAGCATTGGCCTAAAAATAAAGGTCCCCTGCGTTGCATAAGATGCCTCTCCTTAACACCTATTTCATATTTTGTTGCGCTGCTACTTTTGCTCTTACCTCCACCTCCACCGCCATCGTAGCTGGTGGAACTGCGGGTGCTTCAACGCAGAGAAGGTGACCTTGGTTGGCGGCGGGAATCGGAAAGGGAATGATGGAAGCGGGGTTCACTTACCTCCACAACCGCTGTGCACCGCCACCGTCGCCTCCTCTTCCTCCATCGCTACGACGACGACGTCGCTGTTGAATCTTCTTCTCTCGGTGGGCGGGCCCGCCTTCTCCCCATGGCTTGGGGGAAACTGTGGAGGCTCCCTCCGTGAGCAGGTGGTCAAGTGGGTGGGCCTCCCTGCTGGGATCGTGTCCCGTTGGGTGACCGAAGACGCGGACGTCGCCGCTTCTCTATTGTTTAGCGATTTGCAGTATACGTAAGATAGGTTGGTGATGAGGGTCTGTCGATTTGTGTAAAATGCGTCCCAGAATTACTTCAAAAGTTCTGATAGCTATATTTTCTCTATCGTTTTTTTAATGTCATTTCGGACCCTCTTAAATTATTTTCTCTCAAATAATATTATCAATATTGGCGTAGTGTCTGCAAATAATTCTGAAAATAAACTTAATACCCTACCTTGTTGTCAATTAAAATTGTTTACTTTGTTTTATATAATTATCTATAAATAAATAAACTTTATTGTAAAAAAGCAGTTGCAAACTGCGTATGACCACGTGGGGATAATAAACTAAGTTACTCTCCGGAAACAAGCAAGGGACCATCCCATCAATTCGGATCAAGGGTCCATGGGCAGTGGCGGATTTAATATTTATAAAAGAAATTATTTAATAAATACGTACTGTTATCCATTTATTATTCCAAAACGAATTGTAGATATTTTGTGCGGTGAAAAGTCGAGATTAATAAAACAAAAGTATTAATGTAATTCCCACCCATGGAAAATCCACCGGAGAAAAATCCGACCCAGGGTGAAGATATTAATAGGACACCAGGTCGTTCATAATGGAGTAAGGCTACGCTTCAGTTTTACTTCAATTCAAATGCATACATTAGGGGTGAATTAATATCAACGAAAAATGATGTAACTCCAGCATTTAGCCTGTGGGTCTAGACGTGGAGTTAGACGATGTTTACAGCCGCAGCCGGATGACTCGAGGCGGTTAAGCTATCGCCCGCGGCTTCCGGCTCTCCTTCGGCGCCACGTGTTCAGGAAGTATGGTGTCTGCGAACAGTCTCTTGTTATGAGTGTTCAGTGGGTTGAGGTGGAATAACAGATGATGTGCAGGTGCGGTAGCGATGTTCTTTGTGGGAAACGAAGGTTGAAATCCAATTTTGGTTTTATAGGACGAAAAATAGTCTTACAGTGATGAATATTGGTGAAATCTTCGACTTGAGAACGTTATAATAATTTTTTATAATAATAAATTTATTGTCAAAAAACAGTACAAACTGCGTATGACCACGTGGAGGACAGCAAACTAATTTTACTCTCCGGAAGTAAACAAGGGACCATCCCATCAATTCCGATCAAGGACCCTAAGCCAGAGGCGGATTAAAAAATTTCAGCAAAAATTCCCAGATACGATAAAAAGTTAGCTGTGAGTTATAATACTGATAAAATATCAATATGTTTGTAATATAACGCAAAAAATTTACATGTACAAATTATTATCGGACTATAGATTATTCTGAGTATAGTGTTTAAAAATTAAAAGAATTGAAATAACACTAAATTCACGATTTATTATTACAATAAACAAGCCCCTAGACAAACCTAGACAAGTTATTTTTTCTTTTTTCGATTTCCATTATTTGAGAAAACAATTTAGTATTGTACTCTAAGGACCACTGTTAAGAAGAAAATGCAACTAATAATGAACAGATCCTTCAGATCCCTGACGTCTGTAAAGAATTATTTTCCTCTACGAAATGATTTTATTGCACCTGTTTTACGACTGAATTGTACTTAAGGTAAATTGAAAATTGAACACCTATAACTAATTTATAATAAATTATTGTAATTTCAGTAACAACGGTATTTGATAATGAAAATCAGTGGAGAGGAATCGAGAAAAGCGCAGTTTTACTCATTGCTAGACATTAAAACGGATTAATTTGAAATATGGAGCCAAGACACTTCACTTAGTTTTTTCAGGTGCAAGATTTTATCGTCTCTTTTATTACACACCTCTACAAAAACGAAAAATTCTCTGTACCAGAGATCCGGGCATATGGATTTGACGTATTTTGTGATGCTGAGAACGATGCTTATGTCCATAGAAAGATCCATCGTGTCAATTATTTGTTATTGGTGAAATAACGGAAGCAATAGCTCTCGAGATATTTCGTAAAAGAATATAGCTTTTTTTTCTGAAATTCACCGGTTACAAACGTAGTTTCTCTTTTAAATCTCTTAATATTAAGTATTTTTTTAAAAATTCATTACAGTTGGTAACATCGTGATACTCCCACACATTTTCTACCAGCTGTCTATATTTTTTATAATTTTTAAAGGAGTTCTTGACATTTTATCCAAAGCAACATGCTTCATTGGCGATTAGTCCAAGCTCAGTAGCATCCATAAAGTTTTCTTGAATTTGTAAATGTATATATAAAAATATACTGAATTAATGATTTGCAAACTAATTATCTACTCGAAATAAAAATTGAATAATATTTAAAAAAACGAATAACTTAGAAGTTAGATAACTTTTTTGTGAAAAATCTGGGGCTCTCAGAAAATAAAGTAGTGGCTACAGGGCAAATTGCGATCGTTTGATAATACCATTATTTGTATGTTTTTCCTGTCCTTTCTTTTCAACAAGTTCTAGCAAGAAGTGATTTAATTGATAAGGGTAACACTGTGTCACAGAGACTTCGCCCATGAGAAGTATTCTCTTAACGTTATCATCTTAGTAATATTTGAGAATTGCGAAATGGAAGAATGTATTAATCAGGGTATTAATTATGAAGTGCTTTCTCCTTTTATATGAGGTACAATCCACAGCGAGAGTTTGGGGAATAATTTGGAGGCGAGCAACAAAATGGTGATTTCTTCCTCTTTTTTTCTCCTTTCTTTCTTTTATTCTTTCTTTCTTCCATTTTTCCCCTTTTTTCTTTTTGTTTCTATCTCTTATTTTTTTCCCCTCTCTTTCAGAATCTATTCCAAACTAAAATCTGTGTAAGTATTTTACATATGTGAATCCAATATTTTACACTTCTTGCTCTTGCGTATATCCATCAGTTATTTATTCCGTCGTTTACTAGTTGTAGCACGATCTCGTGAGCGCGGTTGTTGGCTTCAAAGGACTTGTGTTCTGTGTCAAGTACGGCATTCGGTTCTCGCTTCAGCTCGGATCTACCGTCTCTATTCCTTAGCGAGGAAAAAGGCCTGTTCATATTATCCCCCGAAAGGAGAGTAACTACTCTTATAACGATATCATTAAATCGAATGATGTACGATATATGTGTTATTCGTAAATACAAACAGCAGCTTCTTGTTCTTGTATAGAGGACGACGACAACGTAAGGGCAAAAGCTCGTTCGGAATGTCGTGAGATGAAAGTTTTACCACGGCGCTTGTGTTGAAGTTTGCCTTCTGTGTGTAGAATCTGCCGTCGGTAGCAAAGGGATTAGTGTCAGAGCGGAGTCTGCTGTATAATACAACCTGGGAATTCTGGGACCGTAGCTTCTACGCCATCACGACTTCTATGGGCGCTCGCTTGCAGACTAAGGAATGCAAATTTGTAGATAATAATGTCTGAGAATGACGTGAACTCCGAAGCACGAAATGTCTATGTAACACTAATTTAATAATATAAAATAGCTATCGTTAAATGAACATAAGATTCTCCCATTTATTTTTCATCTTTTATTCTAAAATGAAAATGTTTTAAATGTTTAGACGGAAGAGCGGATCTTATGTTTTGAGTCTCTCGAAAATGAAGACACATTTTTATCATTGTAGCTAAAATGTTGTAACAGGGACAACTTATTCCATGGAACACTTTATTGAAATATGGAGCTCTTTTTTATCATTGTGCGAGAATATGCCTCGTCACAGAGAAACAATTAGATCAATTTATATATATATATATATATATATATATATATATATATATATATATATATATATATATATATATA
>NNCF01128177.1:39850-60197 GCA_002313205.1 Laupala kohalensis | reverse complement strand
TATAAGAGACAGGTTATGACAACAGTAGTTGGAGCAAAAACTTTGCCTCGCTCTACTTTGCGTGGTGAACATGGCGTCAACTTGCATGTTCCTTAATTGTCGGTTATTCCTTGCGGTTGTCGGACAGCTGCTGAGATTTACCTTTGGGGACTTATGAGACATTTCGAATTAACTGCGAATTAGAGGCAGAATGTACTTTTTGTCTTGTTTCAGTTTTCTTAGTTTCTCTAATCAAAGGGGAGGAGAAAATGAAGTAAAATGGAGAAGGAAGAGAACGTTGATTCAAGACAACCGTCATTTAATTACTGTCATCAAACTATGATTCTATTCTATTTTCTTTTTCTTCCAAATTTTTACCTCACACAAATTGTTCGTACGAACAGATCGATGACGTAAGACGAAATGGGTGGGATATTTGGGGGGTTCAGTTTCCCACCCCTAAACAGAAATCCCAACTGGAGTAACACATTTTTATTAAACATCTTCCCACGGATTGGCGTGTGTATTATTTCATAATATTTGAAACTGTGCAAATGTATGTATATCTCATATTTAACTCGTTGTTAATGTATATGAGTTCTACTAGAAAAGAACTGAAATTATCTGCAGTGTTTCGAAATAAATGATTTCTTTCTTTCCTTCCAAATTTGGAAAAAGTTTCCCGTAAATATACTGTTTCGTTATTTGAATCATGTAGTTCTATGAATTATTTCACTTGCTGCGTAGTCATACTGGTTTCTTCATATAATAGATTCTCGTCATGGTGGAAAGATTAATGACTAACGGAACCCATTTGTCTTATTTAACATTATCTCCTATAATATCTCCTGTCGTAACATACATTACTATCCCGTTATTGCACTTGCAAGTGTGAATTTAAGTAATACGAATTACAGCAATGTTATTTGCTGAATGCTTCTGTGAGATAAGTATCTAAATAAGACAAATTTTATTTTCGAGCGAGATTTTGTTTTATCATCGGGTCATAATTTGAAATTGTTGCGATTGAATAGCGATGTACGTGCTCAATATTGGAATCAGTCACCCCAATATTTATGTTGTGTAGGGTGGACAGCAGTAACGTGTTACTAATTACCGTGACCAATCGCGTCCTGAAGTCTCCTTCATTAAGAGTCCAGACTAAACATCTTGATGTATGCTGGAACGTATTATGCATGAACTACATGGATGTTAAATGAAATTCATGTGAAAATTCTTTTATGAGAATTGGTAGAATTTGTTCTAAATTTCAACTGCAGTAGTTTCATATCTTTATTTCAAAAAATACCATATTTTTCAGGGGTGGGGAGAAATTGTATCTGTCCATGAAAGCTCATCTTTGATATACGATGGATTTGACACGAATCAAGTATTATTTTATACAAAAGTTTTGGGTCACATACATACGTACGTATCATGAAAATGAAATGAAAAAAAAAATCGCTTCAAAATACATTATGTACTCTTTTACGATGTGTTTAGTTTGTATAAACTTTGTAACGTTGAATCCTGGCCCGGATTTTTCTCCCATCCTGGCCCGGGTTTTTCTCCATTTTTCCTTCGGGTAGAGGCGGATTTGTTATACAAGTTCTCTAGGCTTTGTTTAGGGGCGTGTTTATTGTTCAATAAATCGTGAATCGTGAATTTAGTGAATTTTTTTAAACTCTTATGATTTTTAAACACTATACTCAGAATAATCTATAGTTCGATAATAACTTGTACATGTAATTTTTTACGTAAAATTACAAACATATTGACATTCTATTAGTATTATAACTCACAGCTAACTTTTTGTCTTATCTAGGAACTTATGCTGAATTTTTGAATCCGCCTCTGCCTTAGGGCCCTTGATCGGAATTGATGGAATGGTCCCTTGCTTGCTTCCGGAGAGTAAATTAGTTTATTGTCCTCCACGTGATCATACGCAGTTTGTTTTGTTTTTTGACAATAAATTTATTATTAAATTATTAATGGGGAAATCATTGAACTTCTCATTTCAGAAAATGTTTTGCTCAGGGGAATTCTTTAGAGTCCAATATCTGTTTTGTTTTGTTTTGTTTTTCAATCGAGGTTACCGCCTCGCCAAAGAACACCCACCCGCCCACTTAACATCCTATCAATCTCCCACAACCGTTGGGACGCTAGCCATTTCGCTTCGCTCGCGGGGCTGTGTTTGCGGGCTCGCGCGGGCGCCCGCCGTCGCCACCCCGTCTCGGATCCGTTCCTCCGGAACCTGTTTTCACTCTCGGTGCGCGTGAGGACTGATGAAGGGAGGGTGAGCGAGGACGGGGGCGAGCTGCAGGACGCGGAACCGGCCTCGCGGCTTCAGCTCTGCTCTACCGCCCAGGAATGTCCTCGAGTTCGCGCCAAGAGTTGTATTGCGCTCGAGTGTGGGTGACGGACGGACATGGCTTCAGCATACATTGTTCTTCTCGACTTTTACTCTCGTTGAGGTTAGGATCGGAAAGGGGGAAGATAATCAAGGGAATATGATAATATTAACAATATTTTCATCTACTCTTAATGTAATATTGTTAATTTTATGTAGGATATTTTAAGTAGGCAACGTTTTAGATGTTCATTCGACTGCTATTTGGTTGATGAGCCTTATTAAAACTTTGTCAACTTAAAAGGTCGTATATAAAATTAACAATATATGATAATTCCTAAGGAACAAGTATCACTGGTTGATGTAATATCCAAAACAAATTTGCTCACAAATATCAGTCAATTTTATTGATATTTTCGGCCCCTCATTAGAGGCTAGCTCTTCTCAAGAAATTAAAACTAAGAGGTTTACCAGGACATTAAAAAATTTGCCGGAACACACATACCCTCAGTGTGTGTCATAAGTCATACGTTCCAAACAGTACCTAATTGTGGTAGAAATATTAAGCCGAGTTTATCAAATAATAGTTTTTTTTCTTATTATAAGTCATATTGAAATATGAGACATTTCCTGACCTGATTCATTCCATGTATTGCAGTGTTGTGTAATGTAAAACTATAATTAAATTTTACTAGACGTTTCATTAAACGTATTTCCAAGTTGTTATACTTCATTTAATTTTTTTATTGCATTCATTTGCGGTTACATTTGCTCTATGTGACACTTCTATGACACGCTTTTCATAAGTTTTTTATGCTTTAGAACTCTTAGCCATAACTCTTATGATCAGTGTCACGGAAAGTATTCCCCAACGAAGCTGTAACGGATATTAACGCCTTATGTGAGTCTTTTATTTTTCTGCTATTATTTTCTTTTTCTTTCCTCGTGTTTTGTTCTTCCTAAATTCCTCGGAACAAACAAGGTGGACGTCCGTATAATTGATTCTTTTATCAATTTTTATTCTTCGTTCTTATCCGTAGTTTAACCAATGCGGAACATGCTTATCTATACGAAATACCGTTGACCCGACGTCACTGAGATAACAACCAAGGAAATTTAGCGTCCTTACCAGACGACGCAGCGAATTTACGGGAAGTAAGCTGAGGAATTGCAAACATTAGCCCGAGGCTGGTCAAGTAGAAACGAAATGTAGCAACTCGGTTTGCTTGCCATTTGATTACACATGTTCACAGTCTGATGAGATAACCTGTCCGGTAGCATTCAGCTACTTTAGGCCATTTCACGTTCCGCTATGTGTTGTGTGTAGTTTGCAAGTTTGCCTCCCTGAAGGCACATAAATGTAGGTAATATAGATGCGTCCTAAGTTTTTTTTCCAATATGTTTATAGCTCTCCTTGTACTTAACCGAGTTTTAATGTCTGGGATTAAGGAATCTAAACCTACAAGTACATACAATGCATCAGTTGGTGTTGCAAACCTGTTGGTTTAGTCACATTCTGTCACGAGTGTTGTGTTTTATTAGTGTGCAACTATATATTAATTATGAAGGAGCTTATGCTATTAAAGTTCTTGGAAGAGGCATGTTCCTTAAAATATAAAATAAACATAGATATTGATCTTTCCATGTAATATTTGAATTTATTTTTTTTGTTCTCATCGATCCAAAGTCGTAAAGTATACTGTGAAAAAATGAAATCAGAATCAGATTTTACCTCATAATTATTTGAAGAGTAAATTACATTTCATAATTTTGTGGGTCAAACATTTGTTCAATAAACCATTGAATAAACCGTCTTTGTGGTGTGAAAATAGGTAGAATATTGGTCCCAACTCTTTCATGACGCGCCAACATTGAATGAGAATGGCTTGTAACCTGAATCAAAGAGTCAGTTGGCTGATTCATCTCGTTTGTCATCTCGTGTGTTCGAGGATCCTGTGGACCGATTCATGGGTGTGGGGTGGGGGATGCCCGGACGGGGAGGTCCAGGACCGCAAACGCACATTCCGCCGCCTTAGGACAAAAGCCCCGGCGTCGTAGAGATACCTTGGCGGCGGCGTGGGGAAGAGGAGGACATTCGTCCGGGCGGTGGCAACGCGATGTTTGCGCGAGCCGTTCCCAGGCGACGGAGGCTTCTGCGGGGGCGGCAGGGGCGGTGGTTGCGGCGTCCGCAGGCCCGACCCTTGCATAAACACGCGCCTAAATGGACCTCTTGTTCTCAGGCGACCTCTCGAACCGGCGTAGGATCAAACAGTCTCTCAGAGCGGACTGCTGTGGTGGGGGTCGGGAACGGAGGAGAGGACCCACGCTCAACTTTTTCTGAGGGTGATTGTGTTTTTTCCCGCTGTTTCTGACCTGACTCATCTTGTAATCGGTTATCGCACGATCTTCCAGGTTGTTGGGAACTTAGTTGGATACTAATGTCATTCATATCTTTACATCATTAATAATTCACCAGAATGCGAGGTAACAATTTAGACTTCCTGTGTAATTATGAATCTCAAATGCATAATTATTTCTTAGACTTAAATATTGAATTGGTTCAATTCGCAAAAAATGAAGGTCAGAAATAGTCAGCTATGCCACTATTGCAAAATCTTGATGACCTTCTATTTACGGTGAAAGGTCTGCGTGAAGAAAATACGAGAAAAATAAATGAAACAATAAAACAAAATATTCGCAAGAATTTATAAAATTTCAACGGGTTTCGTTGATCTCTGTTTCCGTGACTCAGCATTGTGCGGTGCAGTACAAAAACTAGTAGAATAAAAAGCTTTCGTTTAGACAGGAGAACGTGAGGTAAGGCATCTGTGAGTCGGAGGGAGGGAAAAAAAACCTCATCGATGCGTGTGACAGCCGAAGGACTCAGTGAGCCCATTCGACATCTCATTTGAATGCAGCAAATCAAGATTCAAACGGCGGCGTTAGCAAATCCGGCGACGGTCGTCGGAAGGATGAGTCACATGGAACTCCACAGAGGCAGCGGTTGCGGTTATAGAACTCATACTGCGCTATGGGAGAGGCGACGTTCAGGGTGGCTTTCCGTGTCATCAAAGATTCTGGGGAGACAAGAGACAATTCAGACCAAGATTTACGATGGGTATTCCAGACCAGCGCTGTCCAACCAACGGCCCGCGAGTTATAGTGCATTTTACATAAAAATTTTCGTGAAACATTGGAGGGGAATTACCATAAATCTACGCTGTCAGAATTAGTATCCGGTGAGAGAAAATAGAAAATTGTGTTTGGAATTACCCTGTCATACATTACAATACGAAAACATTTTATTATAATTATATTAAAAATACTTTTTGGAAATAAATAAATACACTATTTCCAGCTTATAATATAAATTTCTTGTAGAGAATCAAAATATCGCGTTACAAATAAATAAATGTGATCCATTATTGTTATTCGTCGAGGCTACATTTTACCGAACCCCATCCCGTGTCGACCCGAACGATCGAAAGTGCGGAGAAAATCGCCCGCGGGTTAAGATAAGTCGGGATAAATCAAACAAATACATAGACAGACGTGTCAAGATGTAGTGAATATGCTGGATAAAATAGATGAATTATTCAACGTAAATTGTTGATGTACGTCCTGGTTTCACCCGAAGGTGAAAGCACCGAATATGGAAATCTATTCGCTTTCGGTGAACCCAGTCCAGCCTCAGCTTAGAAACCGACAATCGCGCACGCGTTGGTAGTAAAGTCTATCAGGAACTTGGAATGAGAAGCATCTTATGAATCTGCAGAGATTCCCCTGATCTTTGCAACCTCTCACCCGCAATTGCCGCCGCTGTCAGTAGCGTAGGTTCTGCCCCAACGTCTGCGCGGAGACGTTTATGGGAGACTTGTCAGCCGTGAAAAGTAGATGTTCTTAGAGCCATGGCCTCGTGGCTCCTGGAATTGCTCTACAGATGCTAGGAGACATTGGATTTCTCGACGAGATGTCTTCGAGACGGAATTAGAGGCAGAGTTTCTGTAAATTTCTAGCAAATTTCATGTTATTTCAGACATCTCTAAGTTGTGTGTCCTATTCCTAAATTGTCTAGCGGGAATCAATAAGAGGTTGACAGACTAAATATTTACACCACAAGGTATCTTAGTCATATGTCATTCCTCAATATCTCTTAAACAAATCATGGATTGGTACATGAGAATATCATTTATGAGCATTGGCAGTTATCCAATTACCCAACGCTGGCAATCCGGGTGTAGGTACGCTCTTTGGATGGACAGCACTCAAGTGTTTAAATAATCGACTTACGTTATGATAAAACGGTGGACGAAAGTTCAAACAATAATTATGTTAATATATTTGAAACAAAAACCTCGCAGCAAAAATTAATATTTTTATTTGATATTTTATTAGATTTTAATATTATTATTGAGGGAAAAATTTTGATAAGAGAAACGAGTTTTGTGAAGAGCAATTTAATAATGTAATGTTAACAGGTTAATAGAACGAAGATTTGCATTTTGAATGAACACTTTCCTATTTTCTTTTTTTCATTTTTTTTTTCAGAGTTTATTCTTTGGCGAGATTCAATAGCGTTGTAAAATATTTATTGACAATCGCTTTCAACAGAAACTGATGAATGAAATAATGTATTTCCTGGAATGACGTAAAATATCAAAGATATTTTGTCTATTGATTTGTTCATGATCAGTATCAGTTTTTTTTTCGATAAAATTAGACACCGTATCTTTCTCGATAAGATAAGATATTTTCCGTAATAAGCACAAACTGTGTAGTTGATTCGAAGAAGAAAGGGGAAAAAATAGGAAGTAATATGAGAATGGTAATAAATAACTACTGCGATTGATCGATTGGTGATTGTGTTTCGTCTGTAAGCGGATGCAAAGTACGAAACTAGTGACACCTCGTCGTCGTTGACAGACATTAGCAGAACAGGGCGCGCTATATATGTGAAAGGTGTATTCCATACACTTCCGATAAACATTAGAGACTTAACGACCACACGTATAGTTCATGTAATGTCATTCAATCCACTTTTGACACAAATAGTTTATTGAAGAATAATTGAGATTAATTTGAGTATTGTTAAAAAATAAATAAACTTGATTGTCAGAAAAGCAGATGCAAACTGCGTATGAACACGTGGGGGGCAACAAACTAAGTGACTCTCCGGAAACAAGCAAGGGACCATCTCATCAATTCCGCCCAAGGGCAATGGCAGGGTTAATACATATATTTAAAAATATTTAATAAAATACATAGTTATTATTTTTTACGTAATTTTCAACGTTCAAATAGTTCGCATTAATTTATTAATTCCCCTTCTTTAATTGGTGCAATGTATTTGTCAAATGATATAATAATGCTGCAATATTGTCATGAATTCCTTTTCTTACAAACGACCTGGTCCATTATTGTCAAGGACTTATGCATTTTTTGTATTCTTATGACGCAGACTTCATCCATGACTCCTAGTATATTTTTAAAATTTATCATGTTTTTTTTCTTTAATATAGCAATCACATATATTTCGCATTAGCAAAATAGACATTGAAGGAGTTGTTATTCTTCAGATATTTTTTCTCTTTTTTTTCAATGTGTGGGTCTACGTCAATTTCTGGGCTGAATAGTTTTCAGACTTCCCTATATACAGTGATATTTTGAACCTAGAAAGTAATTAACGTAACAAATATACCTTAAAAAAATGAGCGCAGTTGCGTTTGGCTTTTTATATTTTTCTTTGAGAAGAATACTTGGAGGTGCGCTAAACTTACTTCAGGTTCAATCGGAAAGGACTTAGTATGGATATTTTCGAGTTCCTGATTTTTCATACGAGTTAATTATTTTGGATGATTCGTGTAACCCTTTTCAACATTATATGCAGCATGACTCACATCGCAGCTCCTTGGAATATTTCAAGGACTTAACTAGACACGTCCTCACCTCAAGCTCGCGTTGTCCGTGAGTTCAGAGACGGGAACATATTCATCAGAACTCATAGCGCATTTCAAGAACGAATATGCATCTCCTCGCACGCTTACGTTGTAGGATGAATGGTGCATAAAGATTTACTTCGCATTCATACAATAGCTATTGTGGGAATGACTCAATGCTACGACACGTGAACTTCATTTACATTCTCATTAGATTGTGCCGACAGTTTTTTTCTTACAATTTTGGGGCCTTTTTTGTGTTAAAATTGTAGGTCCTTCTACCACTTTTACTATTTATTCTATGTTTTGTATTGTAATTAATCATAAAGACATTTTATTTTATAGTGTTCACGTCCTTGTAATTCTGCATTTTACCAAACTCTGTCCCCCCAGGGGACTTACATCTAATAAGTACGTGTTCGGCAAACACGGGGCCCCGAGCTGAGTCTGGCATTACTTCCACTTTTGCAAGTCTCCTTCCTTTCTCTTTCGTGACTTTCCTCGGTCACCTCTTGTTCTTTTCGATCCCGACGCTATTAGGACTTGGGTATCTTTCATTTTCCTCATTTTTTGTCCTCTGTGTTTTGATTTTTTGTTTTGAGATATGTTTTGGTACGTTGTAATTCAGGAGGGTTTTTTAGTGCGTATGATTGAGTCATTCGGCGAGTCCCACTCGTGGGGAGAGTCATGTTGGCTGTCCCTAGTGCGTAACTGCATTTCCCCTACCTGTACAAGTTTTTAGGGCTACAATGACCTCGATGTCGACGAGCCTTATAGCCCCATACTAAAAAAAAACTCTGTATCATTAAAATATTTCTATAGAGACTTTCATTTCCAGGATGCCTAGAGATTGAATGTTTTGTTGATAATTCGAGTTGTAGAATTGTTGAAATCTTATGTGATATTAGAAATTCGTAACATCAGTTACGGTGGTCATTCAAAAGTCTGATTATAATAAAGCAATGGACCTGGAAATCCAAGGATATGTGAATTCTGAATATGCAGTTTGCTTATTTGTTTTTGCATATCTTCAATGTAGTTTCATATTTTACCTAACTAGGAATTGTAACATTCTTGTGTGAATGGTAATGGAAGGAACTAGAGGGAAAAGGGGTGGTAGATTGCTGGGATAGAACCGAAACGTGAATTAAAATTCTTGGTTCTCCAGTTGGTGCCGAGTGTTTTATTCAAAGCTTAACGTTTTGGCTTCCCTGTTTTCAACTAAACCATTTGCGAATATACTGCCGACACTTCATCTGCGCCCATGACATTGAGTAATAGTCTTTATACAAAAGAGGAAGCTACTTTACTTGTCAAAAAACATTTACTCGCTTTCGGAACAAAAATAACATGTCTTAGCTCGAACTTGTGAAGGAAGTGAAATGAATGCTAAATATACCATATTATGTCAAGTTTATCCTGCGTTGACCGATTATTGGCCAAAATAGATATGGAAATGTTTGTGGTTAGGCTAATAAAGTGTACAGATAGAGCATCGGCAATGTAAGCAACGTAGCAACGAAACGTTAACGTTTCAAGTCAGGTGGAACCGACCGGAGTGCTAAGAAGTGCACGACACCGGTCTCGCTAAACCTGCAAGAATTCTATTTGGTGTGCACTCGAGTATTAGGGTTGAACAAGGATTGAACCCCACTCTGATGCTTTCAGGTCACAGTCCAATACGCCACCTCAGTTGGTTCAGTCACTCCACGAGAAAACATTTCCCTCCGCTTTAAAACCAACCATTCGCTCGTTGAAGTCTCCAATCCTTCTGACATGGAAGTATCTACGCTGACGTCATCTGCTCGCATTCCTCGTACCACCTGTGCCGCTTCTGCGTTTTCTGCGCTCGAGCAGAATTCCTTCTCACTCTTTGCCACTCGTTGGTCTTCCGTCAGCGGAAGTGCCATGCTGAATCGACGAAGCTTGGGGATTCTCCAGTGACGCCGCCTCATACCTCGTTCCCGCGTGGTTGTTTGTGTTTACCTCTTTTTTATTTGCATTCCACGTGTGTGGGTGTTAATTCAGCGGTATTAAGTTGGCAGTGGTGTTTGTGTGCGAATAGAGAGTCGTTGAGGAAGATAAACGTGTCATTTGTGTCGAGTGTGTTGTGGTTTTATTGAGGTGTGCTTGCTCATGCCCACTTAAAGCACGTTAACCCACTTAACGCGATTTTGAATTTGATATTCGACGTTTAAATAGTAACCATATTATAGTATTGTTAATAGCAAGACATCCCTTTAATTCCATTGAGAAAAGTTCCTATTTTCGGTATTTAACATTACGTCTAGTTAAACTGTGACGTCTTCACTCACAACGTGTCCAATCGGGGCGAGGTATTCAGCTGTGGTTTCCTCCCCTACCCATTAAAAAGTTTGCTTCGGTACCTTAGATAACCCAGCTATCCTGCTCCTCTCCTTCCCAACTTCCTTCTTTCAAAAAAATGCCTTCTGTCCTAAAGCTCACCACATCAAAAATGAAAAATAAATTAGTAGATTTTTACATTCAAACCATTTATCTAAATTTTTTTACAACAGAATTTTACGGTATTTATATTTTAGTTATCCACCGCTTATAGTATTCGATATGTGTAACATGAGCAGTGTCGTACAAACACGTTCGATAGTTAAAATTTACTGAATTTTTCAATTACCATATATTTGTATAAATATTTATAATAGTGCGTAGTATTCAGAGGAAATTATTTATAATGCATTTGATAAAAACCCAAATGAGTTGATACTCGTGTCATCGTAAACAGCTTGGGTGTCTCTTCATACCTTGAAAGTCCACTCCACGTGGCATCTACTTCCCTCGTGAATTCGTTACTAAATGTCACACTTATTCCTCGTCTTTCTCTTCGCACCACGTAAGCAAAAAGAGAAGAAAAAAAAATGTTGTGCGAGTCAGCTTTTCCTCGAAACCACGAACACTGTAACTGGATCGCGTACGGTTGCGTTGCTAGCATTAGCGGGTGTTCGCGTGTCAACGCGGAACTCCCATATTTTGTCAACACCCTCATCCTCATCTTCAGTTTTCCTCACGAATGTCGTTTGCAAGTACTTTGCTTAAACCTGTTCATCAGTTCAAGTATATTGATGTATTCGGGATGCCATGCACTGTATTTACAGAGTTAAATATTCAAGACAGTTTACTTAAGTGTGACAATTATTGTGGTTCTAGTGTAATAAGTAACTAAACTTCTCGACGCCATCATTTGTAATATTTTTGGCTCTTACGATTTTTTTTTGAACATAGTTGTTTGTAATATTTCTCCTTGTTGATTTGATAGCAACCACCTTATCGTAGGGGGATGGCAACGTACAAGATTCGGCATAAATGAATGTCTTAAGCGGCACAACAACCAAGAGTAGGCCATGACATCCTCGGCCATGACATCTACCGCTTGGTTTCTAGGCATTTTTCTTTGCCTAAAGTTATATATTTTTCTGTTTCTTTATCGTTTGTTTTCTAAACGAAGATGACGAGGAAAAAAAGAAAGAATAATTGAATAACTTTGTTGGGTGAAGGGGGTTAATATAAACAAATATGTGTAAATACTATAATTATATCGCCCATGATCTTTATCGTAAGTCGCCCTGACATTTTTACTGATTTCGCTTAAGCAACAGCATATACATTTCTTGGAAGATTTTCCCCGTACACTTGATTTTTAGTATTAAATTCATAAAATTAACTATTTTACCATACTTATAAAGTAAATTTGTTATTAATAATTTAATGTGATGAATGCGTCTCAGAATTTAAAATATCCTTTTTACTTTATTGAAGTATACATCATTCATGCTTTGCGACTTAACACAAACACACACACACATATATATATATATATATATATATATATATATATATATATATATATATATATATANATATATATACTGGCTATTCTATAACAGTACGTACTTACTTTCAACTCTGGATCTCAGATTAGAAAACTTGTTATTTAAACATTTTAATTTATCTTCTTGTAAAAACACTTTATTGAAATTATGTTTGGACGAGCGTTAGAAACTTGCTGTTGCCTTGTAAGACTGGAATGCAAGAAATTAGAGCTAAGAACGAGTTGTCGTCAGTTTGGCATTACACTACACAGTTAATTTCTTGGTTTGTGGAGAGGACGTTCCCATAAATTGCATCCCGGATACCCTCATCGACCGAGCAGATTTTTAACTTTTTCGTACGTCGTTTTCAACTCATAGATTACTTCTTTCTATTTTTTTGCCATATTACAAGTTTTTCATACGTGCGTCAAGTCACAATCACCCATACTACAGTTCATGTTCATAATAAATTAAAGAGGACACTTCATAATACTATATTAAATTTTATATTCTTTCTTGTTGTACGTTTTTTCTACACAACGATTTTACACATAATTATTGATTGACATGTCTATGTCAATTCATTTCTCAATTTTCGCTCGCATACATTTTTTTTTAATTTCATAACAACATCCACGGTATACCATCTTAACATGATCTTTGTTACTATATCTGCTGGGTTACTAACATGAGTGGCTCTTGGTGTTGACTGTATGGAATTAAAATGTCTATATTTATTATTTAATGTTGAAACCCTTTCGTTTTAATTATAGTTCTTAGAATATTAGTTGGCAAGTATTCTTCTTATTTAAATATATTTGTTGTGGTATGAAAGTAGTGTTAAACCATATTTCTATTCAATCTTGAGGATTGGTCATACGGGAAAAAAATAAAAACTACCAACTTTTCGGATATTATTACGTACGTCATCAGGGATGTTTCTATGCAATCATGTCTCTCTCATCATCTCCTGCAATATGAACATATCCTCCCATGACGCCCATTAACCATTCTCACTTGGTGGGAATGTATCAGGCTTGATAAAGGATGTCTTAATTCCTGAAACGATGACAAGTTAGTTTATATTTTCCCTTTATGACCTATCCTCAAGTTGGGTTTAATCTACGGTAGTTGAGAATTTTTTTTTTTTTTTGGAAAACTACTTTGATAGTTTTTTACGTGACTGAAATTTACTCAAAGCAAAGAATGCAATCCAGTAATTGGAATCGGAGAGTCAAGTAGGACACATTTGTTTCTTTTTCGTTGCTCCAGCTTTCGAGTCATTGGGAAACGAGTGAAGGTGGCTTTGCGGTGTAGGAAGCCGCAGACAGTTCTTAATTAACGATTACCATGCTTCAACGCGGTTTTGTTAAAGAGATGGGAGGAAAGCGACAATCCACAGATAGTGACGAAATCAACATTTTCATTCTCTCCAGTTTCTGCGAAAATTCCATAAATCAGTTTACTTTTAGTTTCAGAAATTATGTTATAACACACTGCTTTAATCCTTTTATATTTTCTTGAAGTATATGTTTGGATAAAATATTTTTGACAAATGTAATTAACACGAGAAATTAATTACTTCCGTCATTTTAGGTCGTCTGTTATTGCATTGACACCGGTAAATTAAAAACAAATTCCTGCTGAGATACGTTTACGTGTAATGAATGTAATAGTTTGGTAAGGAATGTTGATTAGTCGTTTGTGGTTAATTTACGTCTTTATGGAGTCTCATAAAAGAAAATTTATATTAATATCAAACTGGAAAACTATGTGGGATATCTTTGTTAATCTGTGATTTGATGGAAACATACTAAACTTCAACTTACATTACTAGTTAAAAATATCCATATATTAAAGAAAAAAAAACATTACATCTCTTTAATATTCTGGAACACTGATTTCATGACATTGCTGAATATTTGCGACTTCACTCCCATGAAATTAGATAAATTCCAACGAACATGTTTTTTTAATTCTTATCTAAACACCATTCTTGCAGTTCGGATACGATGAACAGTTAAGGAACAGTTTATTTCACCTTTAAGAATTCAAAATTCACGGAAAATTTGTAACCTTTATCGTTTACCAACATGTAGTACATATTCTTATTTTCATATACTTGTTTTGTGAATAAATGAAAAGTGTGTACGTGAAATCCGTAGGAGATCGTGCCAAGCATTCGACTTTAACTGTTTAATTAAATGGGAGGATTGATATTTTGAAGTTGATTGCTTGAAGGAAAGAGTCAAATCTTATATGTGTCTCAATATAATTTGTCTCTATTAGCTAACATTGAAACCAAGAAAAGAATCTTATGTAAGGAAACAGCGAAGCAACATATGAATCTAGAAAAAGAGATCCTAGTGGTTATTAATTAGTGGGAAAATGAAACAATAATTTACCACGGAAGCATCACATACCCATTTGAAAGGTGCCTCATCGCCAAATCTCGTCCAGATATCACGGAAACGTAATTAGGTTGGTTCGCCGGTGGCAGCGTTGGAGGCGGCCTACATCGATGCTCTTTTTCATTTCTTCTTTTTGTTTTTTGTTTTTTGCTTCTTCTCCGTGTCTCGCACGCGCCGCCGGAGGCAGTGGTGCGCATCGGCGAATGCACACGCGTGCGGGAGGGCGCTCAAGGACAGCGCACTCGGTGCGGACACTGACCCGGCAGTAGCGCCCTGCCCGCCGCCTCCGGCACCCGTCGCTCCACGGACGCCGGGAATGTGACTGTCCGAAGCGGCGAAACCTGCCTTCGACGTAGGCCGATGGCTCTGGAGACTCCGCGGCGATATTCGCGTGACTACTCTTCTTACAATAGCGGATACAGGTGGAGGTGCAGAAAATGACCTGTCTCCTTTTACAAATAAACAACCCGGAAAGATGAATGAATAAAATCCCAGTTTTCTGGGACGTTGACTTCGGTGTATATGTGCGTGTTTTCGTTCACACAACATTTCTTTTACTACGTTTCTGATGGGTTTTGTTTTATTTATTGATATCGTACATAATTTATGATTGTTTGAAGTATTTAACATCAAGAGTTCATAAAACATGTATCATGAACTAATAATTTCTTTTATACTATAACGTAAACAAAATATGGTGTATATATGTTTTAGTTAGATCTTGAATAAAGGTTATTCTTTGTAAGAACCGAAACATGATGTACATGAAGAAATACGTAACTGGTAGTTTCGGAGAAATATAAACATTTTAAAACCGATATTTTCTTCAACATTTTTACTTATTTTTCTAGCACGTTTTCCGTAAGTCGGTGATGAAATTTGTAGGTCAGTGGTTAGAAGACGAATGTTGATTGTAAACAGAATTGAGGGAAGGTATATGTACCAAAGGGATTGGTTTACTCTACCAGGTTTCGGTGTCAGCATATGATAGCTGTAACGTTTATCATTTTTGATATAATTTAAATCATAAGACCAATATTTTTTCAGTCAGAAAATAAAAATCTATTAGATATTTTCAGTAGAGTGCAATGCAGGATTATAATATTTAATAATACATGATCATAACTACGATATGTAGAAGCATACTATGCAGATTACAATTTAGTATTTTTATTGCTTTAAACTAGTGTCCTGTCCTTGTAACATACTTCGATGGCACTTGATGTGAATAATCTGGGTGATAACTGGTTTAGCTTCAAATATTCGGGAACTTCGTTATTTGATTCCCAGTTCTGGTCCCTAATTATTGCGTATAATTGATTACTAATCCAATCACAATCCAGAACGAAATATATCAGCGGTGGTTTCGCTTGGAGACGAAGTTACGTAGTATCCGAATTCCTGAAATACCTGGAATCGTGTCGTCCAGTGTGCTTCATTTGACTGCTGGATGTTGCATGTGGACTGCATCATTCGCTGTGTTCCCGTGTTCGACATTTGAGTGACACATCGAGATACAACGCGTTCGTGTTCGTGGACCGCTCGGGACGTCGGGAAAAATCGAGAAGGAAAAGATACCTGAGAGGGATTGTATTCAAATCGCACGAACTGACAACGAAGCCAATAGCAATAAATCAGTGGACGACTCGAAACGTGCCGCCATTCCCAGACTGTTGGATCGCTTTAAGTTGACAAGAGGCTGCAAGGCAACGGTAGAAGTTGCGAGAATTGTATATACATTATGTATTTTAATTGAATTCAAATAGATCGTAAGTTTCGGTCTATCGCTGGATGTGACTGTGACTTAACTCAATCACATTAGACGTAACTTAAGACCATTTTATTCTGTATCGCGAGTACTCAGACTTATTTATGTTAATTTTTTTTTCTTTTCAGTTGTATTTGTAATACAAAAAATTAATTGCTCTGATAATTCATTTTTCTGTATCTTCATTATTTAGGAATGTTTCTTTTAAAATGTGAACATAAATATGAATGAAGAGTTTCCTCAAAAGATACTCCCTTTACAATTGTAAGCTTTGCCTACAAAAGTGTGGAAACCAATAGTTATTTAAAGCAGATAAAGGAGATCATTACCAAACCAGTTGTGTATGATATATAATGGACTAATGGCCTTCAAAATAAGGTTAGAATGTAAAAATTGTAACAGGAAGTGGGATAGAAGCCGAGGCATAATCCTGAACGAGGTTTTCTTTCCTCCTCCTTCCGTCGCGCTCCGCGGGCATCCGCACGACTCACTGTCAGTGGAACCGTGGCGTCGTTCGTGGCGAGGTTCCTGGCCGATCTTTGACCCCGCGCTTAACTCTCGACTGTTAGTCAATTTGCCGGGCGATTTGCTCATTAGCGGCGTATCAGCTGTGAATCTCTTTCTATCTCGTGGTGTAGGCCTCCCTCTCCGTCCGTGGAAGGTCTCTTTAGCGAAAGGGTTCCCGTGCTACTCTTGCCTACTAATGAGTCGAGGGAGGGGGTGGGAATGGGGTGGGAGGTTGGGAGAGAAAGGAATGGGAAGAATACCATCTGATCCTCGAAGGATTAATCCTAGCCACAGCTGTTCAATTCGTGAGGAAGGTTTCCGCGGCCAATGATATCAAACGGATTCTGTCCAGGTGAAACATAAATCGCTGACGTTTCGCATGTCGTGTTTCCGCACACGAACTAACGTTTCGATGCATGTTCTGACGTTTCTGCGATAAACAAATTTGAGTTCCAGTATCAACACTCCATGGTGTCGAAGCGTCAGTCATGGATGTTTCTGACACGGCTTCACCAGCATACCCGTGATCTTTTTTTATTCTGATCATTCACTACTACGTATATATATTTAGTTTACATCATCATCAAATCATTTTCACGAGGAAAAAACAGCTAAAGAAATTATTCATAAATTTGTGATAAGTAATGTAAGATATTCGAGTTTACATAATGGCTATAAGCCATTAGCGAGATTTTGTATTCATAAAATTCCAACCAAACCTCGTGTTTATGAAATTTCATTTATAATTCAGATCATAAGAACTTCATACAACCCTTGAAAATAACGTAACATGAACAACCAATCCATTAGCATATTTGACAGGCGTAAAACTAAGTGATTCGTTTTAGTCAATGTTATACCTTGTTTGACGCTTTCACCAAAAGGGTGTAGCCAACATTGTTCTTTTCGGCCTGCCGGAAAGAATTCGTAAATTTTTCTTGGGGAGACCTACTTAACTGGCGAAGAAAATTAACATCTCTAGGGTATTAAATTAGTTAGGATCATGTTATTTACATAGTGAAATAATCTGTGCTCTTGTCCCGAGTCAAGATTCAATACGGCGTTGTCGTATTTCAAACTTATTCCAAAGTGTAAATAGGATAATATTTTCAATTTTATCATGCAAATATGTATGGCGAGGCGGTATCTATTGTTCGCACTTTTTACGAAGTTGTTGTACTTCCTGTTACTAGGCATTTGTGTGAATTATTTGGAGCTCACTATTATAGATATATTACATTATTTCGTATTTTCTGTTTCCCTTGTACGTATCTTTTTGCTCGAAACAGATAACCATGCCAGACAGATAGTATTGGTAAAGAATGTTGGAGTATGAATAAAATAAGAAATTAAAACATTAAAATACTCTTGTACTCATTTCGGTATGTAAAGATTTATCACATGGTGTGTGGCCTGTGATGTTCCAAACCCTCCTCATATTTGATAAATTTCAGTCAGATGAAATTGGCGACAAACCGGGAATCGAACCCGGGACTTCTTCTTTGATCGCAGGGATGGTAACCACTACACAACCCGTGTAGTGGTTAACACCCCTGCGATCAAAGTAGGAGTCCTGGGCTCGATATCCGGCTCGTCGCCATTTTCACCTGACCGAAAGTAATCACATATCTTCTCAACTTGTAGGAACACGGAAGTATTATGTTTATGCACTCCTCCTATTCTTCCGTTTTGTTGATATGTCGCCTCGAGACAAGTATTTTAGATTTATGTCACAGAATATAACATATACTAGATCATTTAACATAACTATATTACGATCACTTAGTATTACCGGAGAAAACGGTCAGGATACAAAAAAAAAAGCTACATAACTCGCCAACGTTTCGGAATATATTTTCTATCCACCCTCAGAGATTGTTACAACAATCGTAAAAATACTTCTGCAGCACTAATCCACAGCCATTACACCTGCACACCAGGCACATTCTGCTCAGTAAATACATCAATACTAGAAGTTTTAGTTAAGTACTGCAGTATAGAGTGCTATGTTTTGGACATTCCACTCCCTTATATTTATTGAATAAAATGACCTTATTACACGGACTGATTTATTAGCTATTAAGGAGACTACATGATGACTCAGTGGAAGTCGAAACGTTGTAGTGTAGTCTCCTTAATAGTTAATAAATCTGTCCCTGTAAGAAGGTCATTTTATTCAATAAATATAAAGGAATGGGGTAGGAGGAGAGTGGAAGTTGTTTAATTCAATAATTCCACTCCCGTATTGTCCTCCCTCTCCCTCTCGCAAACCCGGAATTTAATACTTGCATATGCTATTTGACACAAGCTATCATTTAGATTCAATTGGCGCGATTATAGTTGGTCAACGGGACTTGGTATCACATTCGAGTTTTGAATGTTTACATCCCTTGTTGATCCATGTCGATGAGAACTTTTCCGCAAGCCTTCAAATACACCTGCCGCCGCTCCCCCGCGCCGCCGGGTCCTCCATTAATAGACGGTGTCGTTTGTGATTTATGTGTCCTGTCACGACGCCGACGGCGGTAGAGAAGGCGACGGCGCCGTTCGTCCGATAGCGACTCCCAACAAAGGCAAGCGAAGATAAAGACTTCGCTGTGTCTCCTTGCGCCCGGCGCTGTTCACTTGTCGCTGCCCAACCCAAGCGACGCGTCACGTCTCGCGGAGGTGAAGCGTGGAGTCTTCAGTTGAGGTGCGAATGGTTGGGGAAGAATCGAACCGCAAGGTTTGGGTCATATCTGAGTCTAATATTGCCGTTTGTGGTGAGGAGTTTCGTGTGTTGGAGTGTTTTGAATGAGAGTTTTTTAATGGACGTACAATATCAGGTCCGCGATAAAAACGTTTTTTTTTCGGGGGGGGGGGAACCCTTCTCACCAAAATTAATTTATGAAATTTGTCCTTAAAATATTGTGTATTTGTTCAAATTCTTATTGAATTATAAACAGAGTACTTTTATTGCCATTTATATTAAATTACGGAGATATGTGAGCTTTCCTCCTGGATACGTATCTGAGCCAAGTGTAATGAACTTCAGTAAAGAGTACATATTTCTTCCGTGTGCCTTACACGTGGAGTTTATATGTGATGTTCAGTAAAGAGGTTTTCAATCTAATATCCAAATCTTTATGGAAAATATTATTTGTCAACATCTTTAGCATGTAACTTTTAATTTCCCAGTAATCCAAATATTATTTTACCATGATGATTGTCTATCAATAGAATATTAGCCCCTCCGGTGGCTCAAGGACTAGCGTGTTAGCCCCGTGTTAAATTCCCGACGAGAAAATCTGTAGCTTTTCACTTAAAATGTCTCAGTTCATATGGAGCTGTGATTGTAAAGCAAACGTTCCTTCTTCTATCAACCCCTGAACTACTAGTATAACTAATTAACTATTCCTCCTAACATCTCCATGAGAACCAAGTAAACCAAGCTAAGCGGTCCACCTACTAATAATAACCTACCACCCACCTCCTACATCCTATCGTCCCATGTAGATAAGTTTCAATAGCGCAAAACATTTACAATTTCCAAATACTACAAATAAAAAAAA
>NNCF01128177.1:0-36287 GCA_002313205.1 Laupala kohalensis | reverse complement strand
ATTTAATAATTGTTGAAACTAGAGTAATGTTACAAATGTAATGAAGATGCAATACATCTTATAAAATTAAATGAATGAACAAAAAAATTTATTAAACAAATGTTTAAACTTTATTTTTAATGATTGTTTTAAGATGTTAGAATCTGTTGTATATCATGTTGTAAAACTGTTGAAATAACTCTTGTATAACATGTGTAAAACATTTGTTAAACAACAAACTGAAAATAAATTCAATGATGTAGTTGAATTTCGTTTTCTCAGCAAATGCTGATTGATAAAATGGCACCGGTCAAGTGATCAAGTGGACGTATTCTAGAGATAAAAACTTTCTAACTATATACTCTTTCAGTTTTCTGGAGATAAAAACTTTCTAACTATATGGGATGTTTCAATAATGATGGCTTTCTGCAGAGATATGTATGTGCTTGGGTAAATTTAATGCTTTTGAAATGGAATATAGAGTTTTTGTAATTACACCTGTTGCAGAGATTACTATTGGGATTATATGGGCTTGTTTTATCTTCCAAATTCTATGAACTTCCTGGGAGACAGAGGTGTATTATTATTATTATTATTATTATTATTATTTGGAAACTCTAATATCAAATATCATTAGACCTAAATATACTAAATAGATCAACATGGAGTTAACTTCTCTACAATAAAATATTTTACAAGCACAGTAGTGCAAACTAAAAATAAACCTATGAGTCAGATCTATTTTATTCAATGCATGGAACCATTAGATCGGATGTGTTGAGTTAGATTTTATCCCGATAAGCAACACTGTTCATGTCAACGCTCAACAAACGAAAGTCCGTGACTGGCTCGCTCTGCGCGTTGTCAGTGTTCCGCCATCTGACAAGTGCCACGTCCTCCACCCGACAGTCCTGGTGCCCGAAATACATTCACCAGACGCGCGAATCCGCCAGTCGGCATTGCACGTAATCTCTAGTAATAGCGCGCCTGCCAAGCAAGCCCATACTCTTCCGGCAACAGGATGCCAAATGGGCGGTTGAAAAACCCAATTGTAGGCTTATTCAGAAGGGAAGTTGTTTCTTGTAAGACTACTGCTCAGATGTTTGCAGAAGTATGATATTTATTTTCTTTCCTCCTTTTCATTTTTGACTTACGGTGAATCATCATTCGTTCTAATTTCTTCCGGGACAGGGAAGCAAAGAGACTTTCTAACTGTGTTACGTATTCACTATTTGGGGATAACTTGTCTTTCATGCCTAACCTTACATTTCTTTACCAGAATAATTTGTACCTTTATTCGTGATCCTTGGGGTACTCGTACATTTGTTTCTGTATATTGGTCAGTTTTTTTTTCACTTGCCGATATAAAGTTAGTATTGAAATTGTCCGAAAAGGTTGATGATATTATTGAAAATGAGGCTCCTCACATCCCAAAGTACCATAATGCTGGGTATCGTTTATGATTACACAATATATGGATTAAAAAATTTGTTCTCTTGCTAGCGCAATATTAAATTAATGTTTCGAAAGGAAATATATAATTATTAGTGTCTGGATGAGAGTCTTGTTCCTTACCAAATCATGAAGTTCCGGTATATGACTTTGATATGGATTCGGTGGCATTTTAGTGACGATGATGAACCTAATGTTTTTTTTGGAATATCTACCTTTAATTAAAAAAACTAATTCTTACTCCAACATTTTTAATTCTTTTATCGCATGTGTCCATCATGAGAATGAAAGTAATTTCAATTTCAGTTCTGTACAACAAGGTGTTAAATATATAAACTTCAGAATTTTTGGTGCAGTCGACTACAATCGAAAATGTATGTAAAAAATTGGCTAATAAAATTGTTAATGTTTTCTTTATTTTAACTTTTCATTTGAGTGCCTTACATTCACGTGATATGTTTTGGAATTTTTTAGACATTATTTTGGTTTATTACATTGAGTCTAATGATATCAGGAACGTTTTGTGATGATGTTAATAAATTCTTGGCACTTTTTACACAGATTTTAATAGTTCTTGATGCTTTTTATGGGTGTACTCAATGGATGTCCCAATTACTCTTCTTTATTAGTTCTTCATCAGACCTAAATAAAAAGAAATTTAATTTGTATTAACAGTTTTTAAAAACAATCTAAGTATGATAAAAAAACTTGTACAGGTACAAACATAGCTTGAATTTTCACTGTTTACTGACATTATCTCGACAAACTTCAGGATATTACCAGTTTTCTCTCTCAAGAGACATCGACTTTCGTGGAAACTGGAGGTCTTGGAAGTGGTCCATTCATCTGCATTTGAATACAGATATGTAACTTAAGATTTCACGTAAGCTAATAAGCTTCGTGTTCTCGGATCTAAAATCCTATGAAAGTATATTCTCAAATATCCCTGTGGTGTAGTATCTATCATTCGATTAGCTCTGGCGTACAACGCAACGCAGAGGCGGATCAGGGATTTGATTTTGGGAGGAGCCCATGAAGAAAACGTTTTCCTACAACTCATGAATCGTACAATGTTATAATTACACATTTTATAACAATACCAATAGAACATTTCCATCGTTAATTAATTGTATTAATAAAGTATCATTATTGCAATTACAAGTCACATGTTCGTCCTCTGAAGTTGTCTTGTTACACAGATTTTATTAGTTCTTGCTGCTTTCAATGGGTGTACTCAATTATTTTCGAAGAAAAGAAATTCCTTTCCTATTTCTATCTCGTTTTTTGGGAGGGCACGTGCCCCCTCTGCTCCCCCCCCTCCTGGATCCGGCACTGACACAATGACACTAGGACACACTCCAGGCGTGTGGCAACTGCCTGTGACTCGGTCGCTCCGCGTGGGACGATCGCTGCCGACGTCCAAAAGCCCGTATTTGCATGAAGATGTAAGAGTTAATTTATATGTAAATCCGCGGAGAAAACGTTCCACCGTGGTTCTCGATGTCAGGGATGTAATGCTATTACGTGTTTATCGCTGAGGAGCTATTCATGATTTGATTCGCGTCTTGTTTTCGACTCGTTTCTGATAACATGGCGTTGAAAGTCGCATCTAGTTGCTTGAGTTTCACTAAGAGCGGTGCAGGTTTTGTGAAATGATGTGGCACCTTTTCATCCGTAATGATGTTGCTAAATGCTGACTACATCGTCCATATTCACTGACTTACTTTCAGTCAGCTATTCCAACACGGTCGGCAATGATTTTCTACGAGTAAATCGAGCAACCTGGTTTATATTACATTGTTGATTAACACTACAGGTTTCAATTTATGGACTTTGTTATGAAGTTTACTAAGCACGATATACTTGTTCCGATGAGATCAAGGTTTTATTGTATCACTGTACCCATTCTATTCACACTAGAGCTAATTGTTAATCTTCTTATACTTCAGGAATATCTGAATACATAACTGTACATCTGAAGAAATTCACCGGAGATGACTGTGATATGGTATTTCTTTACCAAAACCTGTCAAAAAAAAATTATTTTTTTTCGATTTGATCGAGTATGCAGAAAATAATCAATATAAACATCTTCCATTGATATACTTCGGAATTCATACTGTAATTAGGTTTTTGTGCGTTTAGGTCAATAGAGAAAACTCAATATTTACTCACCAACGTTTCGATGCATTTACAAATATGTTAACAAATATAGCCCTGATGAAGGTACAAAATAGATATAAAAACTTTGGCGAGTAAATATTGAGGTTTTTATTGACCTAAACCCAACAACACCTAGCACCACAATTAACTACCTCACAATATTCTTTTATGTCATTTAGGATATTTATTTCATTTTGGAAATGTGGAAAACTTTGTAGGTCATTTCTCATTACTTAACTTGGCGTTGTTTTTTAAAAAGGGCGAAACGTTAGAATGTTGAAGTTTCATTTCCCTTGAAATCTGCAGTAAAAGACTTTCCCATTTCTTCATTGCTTCTATAATGCTAAGGAATTGATTTAGTGAAAAATAAAGGAGTCTATTGCTCAATTAAATTATTTTTGTATTATTGTTAACATTCAGCATATTCGAATATAAATGCATCAATTTTTAAATTTCTTTAAACCTTACCATGCCAATGTTTTCATGCATTTTAGTAAAGTTTATTTTATTTCATTCACATTACCTGTATCGATTTTTTGCACTGTTGTGTATGTTATCTTCGCGACTTCATGCAGCCCGGGTTTTTCTCTGGTTATTCCTTGAGCCCTTGAACAAAAGTGATAAGATGTTTCCTTGCTTGCATCTAAATAGTAAATGAGCCAATTGTACTCCACTTACTCAAGTTGTATCTATTTTTTCCATACATTGTTGTTCGAGATTACAAATAGAATGTACAATTATTACTACGTATATTCTAAGAACTTGGGTGCAGTTGACTTCTCAATAGTAATCTAAAATCCAAACAAGAATAAATACATATTACTCAAGACCATCAAAATCATTCATAATTATTTTGCAGCCGATCATATACCATAATGTATATTTATTCCTTCCTACGTCCACGATCAAATGCTTAAAAAAAACATTACATTTTGAGCTTGTCAAATTGGCAGCGGTTACTAAACTCTCTACGAGAGTTCCATTAGACATTTAATGCGATGTCTTTTACGACCAAAACGATCTGGAATCGAAATCAAGAGGATTGTAGCTCATTGGAAAAAGTAAGTAGGTGCGTGATACCGTAACGAGAGGGAAAGCCGATCCTCGTATGCCTTCAGAGCGTAGCGTTTCCACTTACCCTCTTCTGAGCCACGTCGGTCACATGGTCCTACTCACGGGAGACGCTGCGACGTCTTTTTGCGTTAGCGGCCGCCGTTAAAACAATTCGACACGAATTAAACTCGCGTTAGTCGCGAGAGGGCAATGAGCAGCCGGTGAGTTAGTTGATGAGCTCCGTGTTGAAGAATTTGAGAGGAAGGAAAAAGTCTTCCTGCTTCCTTGTTTGCTTTCATATGTAGTTTTTTTCTATTTCTTTTTATAGATTTTCTTTGTGGAAGTGTATGAACTTTTTCTGGGAGTTATTCATCAAGTGTTATCTCAAAAATATCTCTATGAAAGATTTTTTAGTTTCTCTTTATGATGAACGAAAGAAACCAAAATATATTTAACCTTGTGAACTAATATTTTTTTTTGTAATTTTCTTGTTACATTGATTGATATTCACCACCATAAATTATTGATGAAAAAAGAACAATAAAACGTTTCATACCAAAGTAAGAGAATAAATATATGTTAACTAAAACTATGAATGTTAGGATCAGAAAGTATTCAAAACCATATTTTTTAGAACTACATTATATGTATTCGCTTCTAATGAGTATTAAATATTTTTACTATGTACTGATATGTTAAATACATAACATTTAAGACAGATTGCTGAATGTGAAGTGTGAATTTTTTCAAATATTTTAGCTTTTAAGTATTTTTCAGATATTACAACGGAATCTATGTGCCAGGGACGTAGCCCAGGGGGTTACTCAAGGAATTTGGACCCCTGACAAACGTTTTTTAAGTTGTTTATATTTAATATGCATAAAATCAAATTATTTCATGAATTATTAATTAACAATGTAATAATATATAATGACATTTTAAAGCTAATGTTAATAATGTTTGGCTACAATCTGGGCCTCTCCCGAAATAAGTTTGTAGCTAAGGGACTGCTACGCGTCTAAAACTGTGTAATTCTTCGATTTGTATTTATTGTATCAGGAACACAAGCTTTGACATGTTTAATGTAGTGCTCTAGGTTTCAATTAATTCCGTTTCATAGTTAACATTCCCAATTACGTCACTACACAATCCGTTTGACTCTTTGACAAACGCCGTGTATTGTGCGCCCATATGTACGATCGTGACTCATTTGTCTGAGGAACTCGTTCTGCAGGACCTCCACGCTCGTTTCTACCTCCTCATCCACCTCTGTTTCCGCCTCCGCCTTTTTCTTGTCACCTCTGCGCGTCATTGTGCCACCGACGCCGGTTACGTAATGGCGTGCGACGAGTTTCGCGCCGGTTGTAAATCTTGGCCCGCGTACCACGGTCCGCTTCACGGCGGGAACCTCCTTCCAGTGGACATATGTGTGGGTGTTATTGCACATAAGATTGGGCTACTCTTTCTCCGAGACCGAACATTACTCTCAAAATATTTGTGTGGTTTCGTATAGACTTCTCTGCACAAATTCAGGCTAAAGAGTTTGTGTAAAAATTGACTGTTTTAGGGTTTATTTTTCCAATAGATTAATGCTGAAGTAGTGAGTTTAGAAAATTTATTTCATGTCATAAGGCTCTCACTTCCACCTAAGCATTATTAGGGTGAGGAAATTGGAATGTAGAGATGTTGGGTTACCGCGGAACTTATGGTATCGAACTCACGTTGGTGTGCTGCTGGTGAAGGAAATTCCAGATGAAAACCTCACCTACTTCGGCCGAGCAGAAGATTGAACCCGCGATCTATCTCTTAGCTGCTTCTACCACCACACGACAATCAGTTTGACTTGAAACTCGAAATCACTATTGAGTGACTGACCTTTTTAATACATTTTTGCGTATTTAGGAATTAAATGGTGTGGACCAAGGAAATCAAGGAACCAGTATTTCTGTCCTTGTAATGCATTTCCTGATATGGGAAAAAGTAACATGATTTTTTTTTTCTATTCCTTCAAAAGTTTGTGATTTGGAGCACGTCTTGATGTGAATATTTACTTCCAAAGGTTTCCCCAAAGTTATGTCATAGCAACGACTCATTGGCAACGGTAGACTGGCTAAAGATGATGATGTGCCAAGAGTGATGTCAGACACGCCAGGGTAATCCATCTCACAATCGCGGGCGGTTCTCCTCTGCACATCGACTGAACGGCTGCGAGGAGTTGCAAGAGCAACGGCGCCGCTTGTGGCAAGGCGCCTCGCGAAACACGTGGGCGAACATGTTTGGGCGTGGGCGATTCAGAGGACGGGCGAACGAGCTGAAGGCGAAACTGTTTTGCCTCCGCCACCATCGCCTGCGTAATCATCTTTGGTGAATTCGTTTCTTCTGGGATCATCAACTTCGCTACCGGTAGTACGCGGAGACGGAGATTTCCGGCGGAGACATTGTGTTTCTCTACACCATCACGAACAGAAATTTGATTTCTAAATAATAATCATTATTTCTTAGAAAACTTGTGGTACTTACGCTTTTTAGTTTTTCCATTATTTAATTTTTTTTCCGCGACTTATACCAGTCCATCACTTCCGACTTCAGGTATGTGCTAATTTCACAGCAGATGTTTAAAATCATCATCATCTTCCATGATCTTCACATCCACTGTCATCTTTGTAGTCGTCTCCACTTCCATTTCTATTACTCATAAACCACATTATATAATCCATGTCTCAAGAAGAATTCGACATCATAATATATGACTACCGTCGTGTCCATCACGACCACCTTCAAGTCTACTCTATTATCACTGGAGATGGTTAAATCTTCCATGATGTCTACATCTACTACCATCTTAGTCATCGTCACCACTCCTATCCTCACATACATTGTTTATGCACCATACTGTTCTGTGTTAGAGTTGCAATCTGCTGCCACAACCTACGCTGGTTACCCACATGTGTCCTTGCTAGCTACGTGCCGGCTTCCGCCTTGTCGCTTCTGTGTTTCATCTTCTCTCTTCGTCCTCTTAAGAGTCCAGCTGCCGCTGATGAGAACCCTCTGCTGTGGTGATTCATGCGCCGTTGACCGTCTACTGGAGGTGGAAGCGCTTTTTGTGGCGTTTGAGTGTTTGCGGCTGTGAGACCTGGTCGCCTGCGGCCTGGTAGATGCTGCTTTAAGGTGAGATTGTGGATGTGGTCGCTGAGCTCTTATTTTACGGGCATTAGGTGGAAATGTTCAGAGAATTCTTTCTCATATTTTTTGTTGGGAAATGTACGATTGAAGAATTGCTCTTTCTTTCCAGAACTGCTTGGGAGGAATCATTTTAATGATATGAATCATAAACCTATGCTGTAAATCCTCGTAAATTGAGAATGGCGGGACTCCTACATTGATCTCAGGGGTGTTAACCACTACACCACCCGTTCGCCATCTGTACCTTGTATTCGTAGGCGCAAGAGAGGGTCAAGGGGGTCATGATCCTCCTAAAATCCCACAGAGAGTGAGTTTCTAGTCGCGGAAAAGCGTTTATGATTTTTTTAAATTTGACGCATCTGAACGATTTTTAACACGTAATTAGTAATGCAGTATATTTGTAGAAACGATTTAGCAACACACAACGTGCCATACCCAGTTTGACAATGTTGTAGTGGCGGCGATGGTGGTGCCTTTTATGGTTGTGAGAGTGGGTTTCGATGTGAATGACAGATGATACACTTCACACACAGATGAATTAAACTTACAATTTGCTTTAGAATTTTCAATATTTTCTGAGGTTGAGACGTTTTCTGAAACAAACTATGCCCAAGTCTATATTCTTTTTTTATGACCAAAATGACTTTGTTATGTCCAAAAAACCGTTTGTTATGACTAAAATATTAGTCTGTATCCACCTCTGCATAACTGTACACCATCTCCACCCACAAAAGTTGTACAGTTGTGGAAGGTGAACGGATGGTGTAGTGGTTCACAACCCTGCGATCAATGTGGGAAGTCCAGGTTCGATTTCCGACTCGTCGGCATCTTCACCCGACCGGAAGTTATCACATTCCACGTGTAGGGTACACGGAAGAAATATATGCGCACATTGAGAAACTTTAAATAATAAATTAACTGTCTTTATGTTCCTAAAATATCTCGTATCGAAATTTTAATTATATACGCTATGAGTCTGGTTAACTTTTCTGGTTTAAACCTCTAATTATTTTAATATTTTAACTGCTTTTTTAGCGGTTAATAAATACTTATTTACACATAATTTATGGTTCGTTGTGAAAGATAACAGCTGTTCTAGTTGATGTTTTTATAAGAGACCACATATTTAAAAGGTCAAATCAGATCTTCCGGTTTATGATTCATCTTTAGACGAGGCTGCATCACGTGTCTCGAACTCCTTCCCCTCTCCGTTCTGCATACTTTCCATTAGTCCTGCGTTACGACTCGACGCATTGTCCGAGACAAACGGTATTTGTGCCGGTCACCGGCGTGTTGATAAGCGAGACACCGGACTTCAGCAACACGACATTAATCCTCACGACCCGTTATTTCGTCCCTTGAGCCCTTGGAAGACAGTGGAGGGCACTGAACGGCCGGGAGCGCCCTCAGACGCCGCCGGCTGTAGACATCGCCGCAGAGGCCACGGGTGAGAAAACCGGTCCAGAAATGGTGAGCTGCTCTCATAAATCGAAGGATGGACTAATCTGCGTCACCTATCTTAGCTACTTTGGTATTACACGTCGCATTCGAGACGTCTTCCTGGTGGTGCTCCAACACGAGTGGGTTTCAGGAAGTGAGATGAAACAATATCGTGAGATGGAGATACGACGCGGTATAAGGTATGATGGTTTTACTTCCGATTCTTCTGGTGCGACGCCCGTGTACAAGAATGTGCTACAATATTTGAAAGAAATTGTATCTGCTGACATTGTATCGTCGCGAGTGAAAAAATGTATCCGCTAACACATGTTACAATTTTCACTACTTGTTTACACATGGCGGTGACTTCATCGTCGTATCGAAACATAGTGTATTGTTGAAAAAATCAAATAAAAAATATTGCAATCGTCCAAACGAAGATCGTAAGTTAAGATTTGCAAAACTTTACATCGATGAGTACTTAGCTAAAAATCTTAACTTCCAAAACGGAATAAAGGAATAATGTGTCAGAAACTTCCTCAATTGTTGCAGTTAGAGACGTATTCAGTAGACAACATCTCAGGAAATAATTTTGTACTTTTGCGTATGATGAGACTGATCCTTTTAACGGATCGATGTCGCAGTACTTTGTATTTTATAACTTTCTGTAACTTACTGTAGATGAAACCAGGTATAATTTAAGTCACTATTTTATTATGTATACAGTGTAAAACTATAAAGAAATAATAATTTTCTTTTTTCACAGGTGAGTTCCCAATTATTATCCCTTGGAATCAGCAAGAGACTCTGGGTGTGGTGAGTAAGAATTTTGAAATAAGCCAAACCTTTCTACAAATTATAATATTTCATTAACTATTAATTTATTATTATTGAACCGTTCTGCATATTTTTATAAACCTTGGTTATTTGACTAGCTTTGAGCGACTTCGAGATATAGGTTAATATGGACGAAATATAGTTTTTTATGATATTTGCTTTCATAGTTCTTCTCGCATTTTGTGTACTCGGCAATTAGTATACCTATTCGACCGTACAATATCATCTTCTAATCACCGATATTTGTAATACTCATCATTTAAGTACGTTCCAAAGCGTCGTTTAGATTTCTCCTATTTCAGAAGTACTGACTCGGTTAGCAGGCGATCCAAATACTTAAAAACGTTTTCAAGGTGAAAATAGTTCGACACCATCTGTGCACAATCCAGCTTTAGTTTTTTTAGCTCCAATTTAATTTAATTTTCAATCCCAGTTTTCTCTTCTGATACGCTGTGCTTTTTCTAAACGAAAATCACTCATGCGTGTCCAGAAAGCTATCATTAGTCTAGCCAGAAGCCGTGAATGGTAGGAAGACGAGATGGAAACGTTTAGAATTGTGAAGGTGTTGCTTTGATGTTGGAGAAAATTTCTGTTGAGATAGTGAGATGGATTTGAAACAACGACGCAGAATCAGGAGTCTGTTCTCTAGGTAATAGATTTGTGATATGATGGTCATGAATGTGAGCTTGGTTCGGACAAGTGATATTTAGAATATCTCACTAATTGGGGGTATAATTAAATCTATTTGATTTCAAATGTACTCTGAAATATAGTTTTTTGTATATTTTTTAATCGTAATCACTAAAGCTTGTTTGCTGACGGTTTTATATGCAATTTGAAAGCAGTATTTTTTTTCAGAATTGAAGAAAAAATGGAATCTGTAAATCATATTTAGATTAACTTAATTCAGAACTTTTGTTCGGTTGATTCATGGAAAACAGATTTAGTTAGCCTAGACGTTCTTCTAGACTGATTATGTTATGTTGAATGAAAATGTGAGACTGGACCGTGATTCGAAACCGGAACCTTCAACTTACCGAGTTGATGCGACACCAACTGCACCATCCAGTTTCATAATTAATCTGTTACCTAACGGTGTGGTTCACGGCAATTGAAGAGATTTTTGTATTGTTGTAGATGTTGAATGGCCAGCGGATTTTAGTTCAGCGTTATCTCACTGTCATATCGTGTCCCCCCCTCGGCTACACCCTAACTCCTTTCGTTAACTTCAATAGGTATAATAATTCTTCCCCGATCAGTTTTCACGCGTACGCCACCAGATAAAATCACCTACACTCTCTCCGCTACCCGAAAACCGAATATTTCGCTGAAGGAAATTAGGCTTACGTGTGTGGAATGGAGATTAGCTCTCGCCAATCCCACCCATGCACCTTCAGAGATTGAGTGATTACGTGACTAAGAGAGCAAGTGGAGGTGACCCAAGTTGTCCACGTCCCATCGCCGCACTTACCTTCCTCGTACGACAAACGGCCTTGCGGACGACAGTGTCAGGGAAGTTTTCTCCGTGACAGTACAAAATTACTAGCAAGTTCATCTCGAGAGTCAACCATTAGTCTTGGAGAGACGAGGAGGAGTCACTACGTACTAAGTCTAGAATCACTTCAGTTCTACTTACATTACTTCACTACGTAAGGGAGATTTTGATCTTGTTCGCCATTACGTTGTATGGTGCATATTTCCAGTGTTATCTTGGGAGTAAGGTGAAAGTTCTATCATCGAAATAAGGCGATCAGATATGGAACATGAGTTAGTGTAGTACGTGTTAGTTCGAGTAAAATCAGTGAATGTTTACCAATTTGCATTCCTTAGTTGCTAACCTATTTTTTCTCGCTTGTAATTTCTTTCTGTGTACATCTCTGTAACATATCTCTGTTGATTTATGTAACGTGACTATATAATACATAAAAAATTCCATTCATGTGTGTCAGATAGATCGACTCAGTATTGCCGCGGTACTAAAAAACACAATCATTTCATAAATTGTATTGATTTTCTATTAAGATATATCCTTGACATTTCGTGATTGTATTGGTTCATCAGAACATAATTACTATTCTTAAATATTGAAACAATTTTCACAATCTTATATGCTGCGTAGTATATTTTGTTAAATTCTTTTGTTTACCAAATGGTTATTAAGACTGTGCTAACCGTTACTGTAACGGAACTTTTTACAGGTTTTCCAGTCGTTTACATGGTATTTTCTCATTCATAGTTAAGACGTATATCTCTATTCACATACCCATCTACATTTCGTATTCATTGAATGTTAATTTTAACCTGTTTCAGTATTAACTATCTGAAAAAAGTGACAGAAACCTGTCGATTTAGATTTTGTTAAGACTTGATGTATTGAATGAGTCTTCTCTGAAAGAGATAACAATCTTAAGGTTACAAGTGTCTTGGCTGTAATGGCTGTAAGGTGTTTCAAGAAAGCACCGTGACAAATAAAAATAGAAAATTGCATTAAAAGTAAATGGTAATATAAAATTTGTTTCCAAATTAATGGTTCATCATCTGATAAATTTATATATTAAAGTTAAATTATACAAAAAAGTTGAATATTGGACCCACTTTCTCTTTATAAAATTATTTGTAAATCTTATAAAATTATTTGTAAATCTTATAAAATTATTTGTAAATCTTTATAAAATTATTTGTAAATCTTATAAAATTATTTGTAAATCTTTATAAAATTATTTGTAAATCTTTATAAAATTATTTGTAAATCATACAGAATCATTGTTTTAGAAAACGATATTTTACGATTGAGTTGAGCAACTACTTAACTACTGTATTTCTTAATTCACCCCAGGAGGAAAAGACACAACATGGTATGTTAGTATATTCTTCTGGTATATGTTGCAGTGTAGCACTTCTCCGAAGAGTACATTAAGTGGAAGCCAATGTTCGTTTACGGTCAGTGACTGTGAACGTAGTGCGGTGTTTTTGAGTTACCACTACTGTTCTTCGTTAGAAGTAATTAACCGTTGCTTCAAAGATAAAAAGAACAGTAGTACACAACATCCACGTTGCACTAGTTTCACATTCACCTTTCGTGTGAAGAATATACCATCTAGAAAATCCATATTCCAGTTAGAAGATTATTACATTCTTACTAATTAACCATTCATTGCAATTTTTTTTTCATATTTGTAACTGAAAAATAATTGAGAATATTTTCTTGGGAAGATCCATCACTCGGAAAGAAGTAAAAAAATGTTTTTTCCTGAGTAGTTAAATATGCTTTCAAATGTTTTTTAAGTGAAAATTTTGTAGCATCATGCATTTCCTCAATGTGTTGGTACCAATGGCGGATCTAGACCTTAGTCATGGGGGGAGGGGATAATCGGCGAGAGCATTTCTGTTAGAAAATCATAGTTTTACAACACATATTTTATAAATATTATCTTTTAAATAAAATACATCAACTCACCAAATAAATAATCAAAAATTAGCAATTTTAAGTAGTAACCAAGTTTTTTAATTGTTAAAAGTGACAAAGTATGCCTTTATAAGTTGATAGTTTAGGTCCGATAGGGGGAGTGTTACGGCCTCCTAGCCCATAGATCCGCCACTGATTGGTACTTTGAACTATGTATGGCATTTGTATTTGAATTTATTATGGTGAAGATATCAGAATCAAGTTGACCTATCCTTATTCAACATTTCGTTTGGGATCTTACAACAAGAAATATTTACAAGATGTGCTGGTATCTATTTGACAATATCGTTGCTTTAGGACTAAATTACGCCAACACGAAGTATTATGTATAACTATTTCTTTGGCTCCGGAAGAACGTTGGTAGGAATGATAGAAGTTGATTCAAGGTGACGTCATAACTTTGGTAGCACGCCTAGAAAACATGATATTACTTCGTTCTTCTGGACGACTTTTCTTTCTGCGTTCCTGCTCTACCGATGTATTTTATAAAACCGATAAAATATTTTACTTCATATGCAACCAAATTATGTTGGAATAGCATTAACATGTATCAATAGCCGACAATTCACTTTAATATACAGCTACACTTTTACGTTTTCCGAAATTCTGATCTATCCATTCCCCTTCCGAAGGGAGATTTTATGTTAACCGCTAATGGTAAACGCTAATATGGAAGTGTTATTCGTTAAGGTCAATTAAAATCAAAACTCAATATTTACTCGCCAACAGTTTGATACCTATTTTCTATCCTCTTCTATATTCATACATTCCAAAACCACATTTATTAATCATTCCCACTTACAACATCATACAGCATCTTTTGCACGCCAACTTACCACCACTTGTTTGGACCTTGGAATTCATACAACTGAGTACAAAATGGAGAGGGTAAACGTTTATGTTCAGTGTGCCTTCGCTAGTTTCGAGAAAAGCGATGTTAGGTAACAAATTGAGTGAAACAAATTATAAAGTGTTCATTATGCAGTAAGTGAGTGTTACCTGATGAACATTGTATAAGAGAGTACGATTGTGTATTCATGAAGCGTAGATTTCCTGATAAGTCATGTTTGAAATCTTTTTCGTGATACTTTACTAATTGTCCCGTTAGAGATAATTTCATTTCCTGATGATAAACGTACTACTGTGTTCCCATCAATCTCTGATCTATGGTTACTGCAAATCATCTTCCATTCCTTATTTCGCTTTCAACATTCTTACCATCATTTTCACGTTTATCATCATCACCCTTGAGACCCATTGTCCTCTTCTATTCCTTTCTTATATCTTTATTTCCAACTTAAACACTGTGGCAACCAGTGCTTGTCGGATGAAGCAGAGTCTTGTGTACATAATTGAAATTTTGTAGACAACGCAGAACTTCCCAACCTAATATCTTTCCTTCCCAATTCCGTTTCCCAAGTCACGGTTAGGTGGAAGAGCGGGCCAAATGGCTCAAATCTAGCAATAAGACATGAAACAAAAATAAAAAACTTTAAGCGAATTTAATCAAACTAAACATTATCGTTTAAGACCTGAAGTTTCATTATACCTTTTCAAACTATCCTTTTAGTCGATTTTTATTTTCAAGTAGTGGTTATTATATATTAGAATTAGTTAATTTTCATCCATTTTTGACTGTTACCAAAATTTTCTCGAGATTTAATCTTGTCTATTCCTCACATTCACATTGGCTCAGCTTGTTTGGCAGTTCATCTTATGATTTGTATGTACGTTTAACACTCTCTGTTGTGACGCGTGCTGGTGTGGTTTTGCGTGCTTCGTGGTTTTGTTGTTGGATCCCCGGTTGATTCAAGTGGAATGAATAGTAGTTACATAATATTAACCGTGATATCGTGAAACTCTGTGTTGTCTCCTTACAAAAAAGTCAATGTAAGTGAATAAAAATCTTGGGCAGAAATAAAGGCATCAATCTAATCCGTTTTTCCAACTTGTTACCCAAAACATGCATTTCATTCTATTAAGTATATTTATGAAGACTCGGAATGCAAGTAATTTTCTTTCTTCTGTTGCTTGCTGTGTAGGAAAGAAATTAATGATTTGAATGGGTATCGAAGCGTCTGTAGCAGTTAGTTGCATATTGATATTTGGATTTTTATGCGAAAACAATATTGATATTTGGATTCTTATGTCGTGACAAACGTGATTCAAACTATTATTTTCAAAGCTGTATCTCCGTAATGCATTTTTGTGTGAGGAACATAGGAATATTTGGTCCATAGGATCTCATTAATTATCCTAACCATGGAATTTAATTTTTTGTCGTGTGGATTCGTTCTCTCATTCAAATTACCCGCATTCATCTGTACGCCCGAGCAAAACTAAATGTGATTCTCTCTTCTGAGCTACGCCCGTGCCAACTCGCGACACATGAATCAAGATCTCAAAAGCAGGCGGACGTGGCAGGGTGTGTGTCGACGCGCGCCCGAGCGGATATCCGGCGCGCCGAAAGTGTCGGCGGTGATAACGAACCAGGATGAATCCTTTTTCACGCGCATAACTTATGTACCTTTGAGATTCCGAAATTGGAGATTGCAATTCGACAGTATCATATAATAAGAAGAGAATTGAAAATGCAAGATCGTGAGCTGGTATACATCAATTGATAAAAAGTTCACGCATAATTGTAGCATTTCTTATCAGTGAAAAACATTTGTTCCATTTACTTATAAAATAGCGTGTAGAAACATTTGTCCTTTTGACTACATTTGAAATATTTTTCTATTGAATGAAAATGTCGTTACATATAATTTTCTAAAGTATCAAACACGAATCATTTGCTACCAATTCTTAACAAATTTTTAAATATTTCTCATAGTTTAATTTAATTTTTCTTTGGGTTGTATGTCACGTCTCCATCTTGCCACTTTCCATGACATTTCCCTGTATTAATTTTCTTCTCTCTCTTTTATTTTCTTATCCATCCCCTCTCACAGCGTTTACTATTCGTGCACCGTTCCTATAATCCTTAATTTATTTCCCAAATTCCTTTTACATAGCCTTGCAGTCTTTTCTATTTCCCTTCGTTGTCCATCATCTTGTTCTTTTCTTGTGGATCTTCCTCAGTCCCTTCAAATTACGCGCTCTTTCGGCACCGTATAATTCGCATTCCCACAAAACGTGTTCAATCATTTCTATTCCTCTTCCGTAAACGTAGTCTCCACTATTTCGCCTTTTGAATCTATCAAAATAAGAATTTATATTAATATGACCTTTCAACACCTACATAATTTCATACCAAGACTTGAACCAATTTTTTTTCTTTGCAAACCGCACCTATGGGATAAATTCATTCGTTATTCGTCCCATAGATTATCTTTCCAAGAAGGAGTAGCTACGCTTCGTTCACTCTCAACGTTCTGCAGGTCGAACTCCTTCACTTTCAATTTCGTAGCCGCCGCCTTCCAGCCGCGTTCCTCGATGCGTCCGCGACCCGACCCGTCGTCGCACTCGCAAGCCGAGGCTGGGTCGTCGCTACCATTGTATGGTAATAATGCGTACCGCCGCGGTTCTCTGGCGGAAGCGTTCGCGTAGATGGCGACAAGGCAGCTACACATGGGGTTCAGATGGACGTTGACGTAGCTGCATCAAACCAGGGGTGGGGTTCATTTCTGTACTCGAGATGATACCAAGAAAATGTTTTTTGCTACTCGGGTTTTACCTTACTTCGGAATAAATGTTGTACTGGTACCTGACAACATTATTTTGTTCCTCCGTTCGTGAATTAATGTGTTTAACCCTACGTCGGGCATGGGTGTAAGCTAACGTTAATTACCCTCATCTTCTTGACTAATATGTTACACTGGTACCCACTTTAAAATCACCCATCATCGTAACATACCCTTTCTCTGTTTCCTTCGGATAACAATTTAAACATCAGATTTGAAATGTGATATAGACAATTGTATTCGTGGGAAGTCTGGGTTGTTTTAGTTTGCTTCTTGTAGTGGTTTCCAATAGGATGTTCCATTTAAAACTTTAAAAGTGTCGTCATTTCATAACACTTGAGTTTTAAGAAGAATTATTATTCTCGTGATGTGATGTGTGATTACTAGTCACGTGTTTGGGAGTAATTGAGTTCTGTTAAATGTTGCTGGAGGCAGAAATCTCTAAGGAAGCGGCAAGTGCTACTAGTAAATCTTGATTATGACGTATGAGCAAAAGGAGGATCGAGTATACTTAAGTGAGATAAACGTGCTTAGCTACAGACTATGTGACTGAGATTGTGCAGATTGTTAAAAAATGTGAGAGGAATATAATTTTATAGACGATGAAACTGAGATAAACATGCTTCAGTATGGAATTGGAAGGACAGAAATTTACAAGTTCTCGTTCAATATTTCATTTAGTAATATTTTTATTTTATTTATAATTTTCGTTTAAAAAAATATATTTCAGTTATATAGTACGATATTTTACGTGTTCAACTTATATTGTTCGACTCACAAGATTATGCATTGACCGATAAGTATCAGCGTAATGTACGTAATAGGCTTTATCGTGAAGACAATCTTGATTGTTTGGTAAAAACTAAATGAACCTCTCCGATATTAATTTTCTATTGTGTGTGTGATGCTCTGGGCTCTCAGTAGTTTGAAAAATGTTTTATACGAGTTTGTTCTTTTGTGACTGTTCAACTAAAATTCCACGTGAGGAATTCTTTGTTAGAAACAGTCCATGGATAAGTGATACGTGGCTCAAGATCCGTTTTGTCTGTTTTCGAATTTGCTGACGCTTGGATTAGCTGACATTTGCCTTAGGTTACGTTTGCATTAGCTGACTTTCACATTAGTAGACTTTCATAATATCTTATGTTAACATTAACTGAACACATTAGCTGACGTTCCAGTCATTTGTAGATTCCAACCTCGTGAACCAAACTTCCTCGAGTGTTTTCCTTAGCGCCTGGCGTCACTTTGGGAGAGCCGACCATTCGGCTCTGTGGCACAGCACTGTGGCGCTCACTCGTTCGCTCGCGTTGCTTGCCCAAGCAGCCGCCTTTTATAGAACGCCGCCGCAGTTGCCGGTCTGGAAGTCCACTGCCATATACAGAGACCTCGCTCTGCGGCGGCGACGGCGACGTCCATGCCGCGGGCCGTCGCGTCGGCGCACCGCGTTCACCTCGCGTTCCAACGCGTTCTCCAACGCAGCTGCGAACCCTGGGAGCACACAGAGACAGAAAGGTCGGGCTAATATACGAATAACTAAAGTGTGTATGTCCAAACACTCTGTAAACATTGCTTTGGTATATTGGCAACAATCCTCAAAAAATGAACGTATATCTTTTTGCTTGTGAAACTGTTAGAACCAGTGTTGTATAGGTGTCGAAGAAAATTTAATTTATAAGGAAGCTTGAAGTGATATCACTACACGATAACAGATCCTTATTACTTTTATAAATATGAACTGATGTATACGAAATTGGTTATGCATAAACAGTTATGCGACCAATCACTAGAAACGATGTTAGATTTTTAAAAGCATTTTTCCAATGCACTTATTTTTTATACGTAGTTACGCAAATTAAAATAAAAATAACTAAAAAGTTTACCCCTGAGTACCCCTGAACTTACAGACTAAACAGCCTCACTGGTCAGATGACTATGGTGGTATCATTAAGAGTGGTGACTTATATCCTAAATGCTTTTTTAATCGTCCCCTTTTTTCATTGGAAAATTTTGTGATAAAGCAGATCTTAGTCATGTTTTACTGGTAAACCTCGTTTGGCATTACGTAATTATAACACTGACGTTCCTTATGAAATAAATCTGAACCCGTGTAAATCAAGTTTAAGTATTCAACATTATAAAAGCCATTGCGTTTTAATTCATAATAGCAATATTAGCATCATTTTAATAGCTATTTTTAGCTATTAGCATCATTCATAATAGCATCATTTTTAATAGCTATTTTTAGAAATTGTATAAGTACTTAGACACACATGATTTGACAGCAGTTATAAATGAGGCACCAAACACTATCGTGAAATTTAAGTCCAAACACTTTTTATCAGGCGCAGTTTTAAAAAAAAACTTGAGAAGGGAGTTGAGTCATCAGACTCCGAGAGTTGTAGTGTTGCTTGTAAATAGAGAAGATCGAACATCCAATACGTTGCTTGTGTCAAATAAAAAAACGAAGTACGTCATGATCTTGAACTTGCGATCTTTAGTTTTCGTAGCGACTAATCGATAGCGTGATTATAATTATAATGTGGTCTGAGCATTAACGATAATCATAATATGCTAACACCTAGTATATTATACAACACCTCAATTGCGTCTGTTATCCTGTTACCCTGTTACGGTTATCTAAAGAGAAATCTTATAAGCATGTTATTTGACGCTTTCCTCATTCTCAGGTCCGAAGAATGTTCTGCATTCACATCTGTAGCGAGAGAATGAGGCTTCCTACTTCCCTCAATTCGCGGATGTAACTATTCAAACATCTCGCTCCGGGGCTCCCATATCGAAGATATTTTATTCTTCTGAAAACTAATTTCCACGTGCATTGTTTGGTTATAAAAAGCTAAGTGATTGGCTGTGTGAATGAGAATTCCATTTAGCTATTTTATTTCCTTTCATGTGAGTTGTTCAAGGAGTAGTCCTGATATGGAAATCAATGATACTGAATAACAAAGACTATCAAACCATCAATGGAACTGAATTCCTTTACTGCCCCAATGCCCCATCTTCCGTAGAGATAAAATGTTCTTTTATTTGTTAATTTACCGTGACACGAGCAATATATTGTTGTATAGGTTAATTAAACGTCCAATTCATACTCACAAATGGAGAGAAATTGTTACGTCACAAACAAATGAGAAATTGTTACGTTCAAAACCTGAGTCGTGGGTTGAACCGCTATTCACGTGCAATGTGCTTCAATGGAGAATTTAGAGAAAGGAAGAGATGTAACAAAGATGTTCATAGTTCTGGAGATTGCATCTAATGTAGGAGTTCTTTCGGCGTAGAGTTACTGTATCTTTTGATGATTTGTGTTGCATTAGACCCCCGACGCATGAATTGGCGAAAACGTGTTTGACACATTCGTCGACAAGATAAACAAGCAAAACAAGAATTAAGTTTACGTAAATAATACACAGTTCTTTGAAACCGAGTGATGTAAGTTATGATTGCAAATGGAGAGGGGGATTTTCTAGGCCAATTGAAAATAAAAATAAGAGAAAACGTATTTTTTTCTAATTGAAAAGTTATTTTTTGATACTAATGTGTTTGTTGTTATTAAAATCTCATGTAAGCCAATAATAATTTCTTTCATTGATATGTTTCATGAAACTTTTTTTTTTTTTTTGTCATTTCAAAAATACTTTTAATGGTTCCAAAAACTTTCACTGTTTATAACTTTGTGATATTGCACGAAGTAAAAGCGAAATCGGAAAGAAAAATTCAACTGAAATTGTTAACTGTGTATTTGTATGTCGCAAATCAGTTTACATCACAGCGATGGAGTTTGTATTATAGGTCATAGGGATACAAAAAAAATCTAAATTTTACGCATTTGTAATGATGCGGTGTTTTCGTTCATAATTTTTCTTTGTTAAATTGCAAGAGTAATTTCAACAATATAGTTGATTTTTTTTATTATGATCATAACTTTTGGGGGTAAGGTTTACGACCCCATCAACCCACCTCCCTGGGGAACCGCTCTTAATGACGGCAATGGAACGCTTCTTCTTCCGGTATGGTGCAACCCGGAGAGCACAAAACCATTCATGGAAGCAGAAATTTAAAACACAGCTTTTGACACATGTATGGTAAGTTATCTCAGACTGCAACTTGAACATAAAACGATATTAAACAGCAAATTTCATGAATAAATAACTACTTTGCATAATAAGGTGTGTTCCGCAGCGTATCTGACTGCTGAAAGTTCTAGTACATTATTCTTTTTATTTTCCTTGACAAATTTTATTGCGTAACCGCATATGAATTGTTCATTTTAATTTACGGAAGTGGCAGTTTTAAATTGAAAGTGTTTATGAGTTGGAACATATGCTACAGAAATGCTGTTATACTGACATGCTCTATCTTTTAGGTCATTTCACAAAATTACAGTAATTATTATGTTGTGGTTAAGAAACTTTTTATTTTATTGCATTTTGAATGGGAGTTATTAGAATCATGTTTTTCCAATGCATCTCGAAAATAATTCGTCTTTTTAATGTAATCCAATTGACTCAAATATATTCACAATCTAATTGGTTCGTAATAAAAATGCACTATTGTTACGAATGACACAAGACGAATTTATTTTATTGAAAGTAGAGGATGCTGTGTCCAACCCATGTTAAAAATCTTTACTAATTTTCGTTGGTTGTACACTTCACATTAGTTTCATACACAAAACAATTACTTGTGAATTTACTATGATTCATACTTCAGTGTCTGTTTTATGAAATACACATATTAGTAGTTACAGAATGGTAATTATCTAATGGTTCTTAATATTCAAACAGTAGATCATGGGGTCAGTCAGATGTAGTATAGCTAGGAACTAAAGTTATTTTTACACTTTCACTGAAGCTTACACAACACAGTGGTAGTTCTAATAGTTTTATTGTTAGGGAGTAGACATTAGAAAGGAATATTTGTATGATGCACTTTGCATTTTTATAACGTCAACATTCAGAACCTTGATGGACCAGGAAAATTACGGAAATTTGTTATGTAAAGAGCGTCATGATTCAGAAAATATTCTTCTCACGTCATATATCATTCATGATTTCAAGGTTCTTGATCTTAGAAAATCATGTTTTTTTCCTCGTACTTCATTTCTAGCTTATTGTACTCTATGTTGTTGTACGTTGTGCTAGTTTTGTAATTTACTGAAGGAGTCTGAAATAATAGTTGCTTTTTTTTTAATATACTAAATTTTGGATAGGCGCCGTACTAAAGACACGTATCTTTTGAGAAGCTAACAGTTTCCGAGATACTTGAAAAATGTTTCTGGGGTAAAATGTACGAATGATATATTACTTGTCTCTTTATTTCAAGTTTCTTTATTCCCTTTCAATATTTTTTTCTGACATTTGTTCAAACATTAATTTCACACCGTATCGTAGTATCTCTCAAGACTTCATACAACCGCTGCGTCCATTTTCCAACGCTTACACCTATTCATTTTCCTGTCTGTCTTTTTGGTGTTTCTTTCAACTATTTTTCTACTTCAAAAGACTCTTAAAAATAAAATATATTGAATATTTTAAAGCATTATTCGTCTTGGGCTAATCATATTGAATTAGTTTGATATACATCTGCTACTAATAATGTTGCAAGTTTTTTAATTGTTTTAAATCTTTGACAAGTGTCGCTGGTGTACGTGTAAGAAGTGAAAAAAGAATAAAATTGACTGCAATATAAGGTCGTTTTTACGTGCAACATTGTTAGTAGCAGACGTATATCACACTAGTTCATTTTAAAACATTTGTTTCTTTTAAGAAGTATCTCACACCGGGCAAATTGTTTTTCTCTCTCAAGTATACAGTGAGGTAAACCACTTCTGTGATACTCGTCAAGTTCAATTCGAAATTGAAATTTATTCGTAAATAATATTTCCCGCTTTTTTTTTTTTTTTTTGTAGTGGATTTATTCCTGTATTGTATTCATTTCTTAAACGCTTGTTCCGCGTCACATCGTAATATTTCTCAAATACCCTCCTGGCTCGGATTTTTCTCCGGTTTTCCTTCGGAAAGCGGTGGATGTTTTATGCAGACTCTCTTGACTCTTTAGGGGCGGCGTCTATTGAAATAATAAATCTTGAAATTAGTGTCATGTTAATAGTTACGATTTATAAACAGTATTTTCCGAATTATCTATAGTTTAATAATAATGCGTGCTTATGAAATAACTTTTAACTACATATTTGTTGGTATTCTATTAATATTATAACATGTACCGCACTATTTTTGTTCTTATCGTAGGAGTGCGCTGAAATGTTAAACCCACCTCTGCCTTAGATCTACTCTTGAGCGGAATTGATGGGATACTTCTTTGCTTGTGTGACGTAGTGCTACTTCGACTCCAGTGTTAAGTGAAAAAAACTGTAATTTCAATGTTAACATGTAGGTTGCCTCAGTTGAAAATACTTTCCTCGTCAAGAAGTGATTGCTTAACGGAAACTGATCTATTTTAAAAAGTGAACGGGACGCTTCTGTACCATTCGGGTGACGCATGTTTATGGTTTTGAAAGTGAAAGTGTTTCTTCGCTCGCCTGAGCGTCGGTAAATCTGTTTGTAAACAAGGGGGATGCGTTGCTGGCCTGAGCGTCTATGAACAAAGGGCGCATGGGCAGATCACGTGACTGTTTGTCACTATATAAGAGGATGCTTCATGATGCCTCGGGGTCTCACATGGTAGAGTGGTGAGTCCAGGTGTATGCCGAAAATTTCGATCCAGGGTGATCGCAGAGAAGCCTGAGGGTTTCTGAGAAACCATGTTGTTGGTTTTGTAGAGTCGCTGAGGTGACTTGAGTTAATTGCTTTATTGAAAGCATTGATATTTTGTATGATATTAGAAGTTTAATTCATAATCAAAGTGATATTAGTATATTATTGGATATTTGTTTCCATTTCATCACTTCACTTGATTTTTGTTTGAATTTCAATTGAACTTTGTTCTACACAACAAGCAACCTTTTTATTGAATTAAATTTTATTATTATTGTTTAATTGCGTGTTTGGTTTTCCCCGTGGACACGGGGTGGTGGCAGCGGTACCTTTACCTGCAACTTAGCGAATGTAAGTCGCTGAGTTGCGTTTAGGGGGTTACAACTTGGTTACAGCTTGTTTCCAAAGAGTAAATTAGTTTATTGTCCTCCGGCGTTTGTACTGCTTTTTACTATAAATTTGTTACTATTATTAAATTGAAATCAATGCGTAAATAACACTTCCCGCCTAAATTTTCTCCAGTGCATTGTTCCGATTATTTTAAATTCCTTTCTGCTCCGCATCGTAATATTTCTCAAATACTTCGTGCAACCCCCTATACCAGCCTTGTCGCACTATGACTTCCTTTCCTTTCCTCTCGCTCTTGCACTGCTTATGCAACATCACGCGTTCCCGCCACTTGGATGGACGATGTGCGACTGTCTCGGCGACACGCTTTTGACAATGAACCCCGACCTGCGATGATGTGGAAGACGACGTCGTGGAGGGCGGGGGACGTGGTGATGGCGGAGGCGGCAGAGGCGGCGGGGGCGGGTAGCACTGTCTCGCGTAACCGGTTCCTTCGACCCAGGTGGTGCAACTGGTGTCTCCCTCCCACACCCAGTCAAGCAGGTGGACATCACGACACGCTCTTGCGTGACACGAGATCATGTGTGAAAGAAGCTGGAAAATGAGTTTCTTACTTCGTGTTTACTTTTGTGCCTGCCTTGTCTTTTTCTCCGGGTGGTTGCTGTTACCCTAAAAATAAATTTTTGTTAGTTCAGAGATAATTTCGTTATTTTAATGTTGTGTAGTAAATTAATTTACATAGCAATCAAAATTTTCAATCCACTACCAAATGATCTAAAATATTTAGATAGCATAAAAAGATTTACAAAAAATAAATTTAAAAAATGGATTATGCAAAATATCTAAAACGACAAATAGAGTGCTCATTATATAATTTCCTGAAAATTATATACATGTAAATATTATGAACACTAGTCAGTTATTTAGATTGTAATAAGTAACTAGTATATAACTATGAGATGTAACTGCCGGAATACAAATTGTATTGTTTGTAATTTTCTGGTTAATAAAGGTGAAGCTTTACACGAATGATTAATTCGGTGAGGGAGCTTATACTCTTCAGTTAATTGCGTCATTGCAGTGAGAATCAAACATTCGCTTGTTTATAGAATAGTCTTGTTCTTTAATCGTGGGCTCTTACTTTCCTCATAGAAAAGGAAGAATGGGTATTATCTACAGGTGCAGACCAAGGATTTGATTTCCTTTTTTTGGAAGGGGGGGGGACATAATAAAAACCAGGGTGTGCTGGTCCCTGATTTCTAGAAATTGCAATTTAAGACATTTCTTTCCACAAATAACGCATTTATTTAAATTGCAACTTTCATAAATACTTTTTTGAAATGATTCAGGTTTTTGCCAAATTTTTACTTAGGTCGTTGGATTCAATGGACAAAAGTTTGTTTAAATGTTAAAAGTATTAAAAAAAACTCCTTTAGATCTCTTTTGGGAGCGGCACGTGCTCCCGTGCCCCACCTTTCACTTTGGTCCACCGCTGATTATCATGCGTTTGCAGCTAAGCGATTGTACTAATTACTGTGAGAATGTATCATTATAAATGTATCTTACATTCGTATAGTAGTTTGTGCGTATTGGCTCTAACACCGTTATCGACAATAACATTGGATTCTTCATAATTCAAGAATCCTTTCAACACACGATCTTGGCACTTCGTAGCTGGAACCTAACGGCAGCTGAGGTGGTGAGCGTATTGGGTGGTTGGCGTCGACAACTGGGCGACGGATACGAGATGCGACCACATCCTTTGGCACACGTCCACTTCTGCGTGATGGATAGCGGCCACTTACTCTTTCGCTATTCTCCGATTCGTCTCCTCCTCCTTCGCAAATGGATGATGTCTCGCGTACGCGGAAGCGTGCAAGGATCGAAAAACGTTTCACTCTTGTATGTTTGTTACTCCATTACAATATTTTTCAACTTGGTGAATGCGTGGATGGATAAGTAAATGAATTCAGAAGAGGATGATGGATGAATCGATGAGTGTAGGCTACCGCGGCCGGAGTCAGAGGAATCTTGGCTTTTGCGGAATCGCCGCGTCGTTGTGTTGAAAACCGACGTTTCGGCCATTTTCTGTGGCCTTCTTCAAGATAGTTATTATCCTGAAGAAGACCACAGTAAGATGGCCGAGACGTCTGTTTTCAACACCTCGGCGCGGCGATTCCGCGAAAGCCAAGATTCCTCTGGTGTGTAGAAGGAAGAAGGGAGAGTGTGAATGAATGGGTGTCTGAATCAACAAATAGATGATGAACAGAAGGAATGGAGAATTATATAGACGAATGGGTGTACGAGCTGATCCATTGTTGGATGAATCATGTCTAGGTGGTTGTGTGGATTGGTGAAGGAATGGATGGATGTGAGGGTTTGTTGAGGTGGATGTGTGAATATACGAGTGATTAGCTAAAACGAGAGGTAAATTTCATAGTTATAAATTAATCTAAGCATATATAGACTACTTGTATTGGCAATCTGGTGCCTCTCGAGAAATCGGATATGTTTATGACAGTTACATTAACTTAATAATTTATAATAATAATAAATTTATTGTCAAAAAATACAAACTGCTTATGACNAAACTAATTTACTCTCCGGAAGCAAGCAAGGGACCATCCCATCAATTCCGATCAAGGGCCCTAAGGCAGAGGCAAATTCAAAAAATTCAGCAAAAATTCCTAGATAAGATAAAAAGTTAGCTGCGAGTTATAATACTAATAGAATGTCAATATGTTTGTAATTAAACGCAAAAAATTTACATGTACAAATTATTATCGAACTATAGATTATTCTGAGTATAGTGTTTAAAAATCATAAGAATTGAAATAACACTAATTTCACGATTTATTGTCACAATAAACACGCCCTTAGACAAAGGCAAGGGAACCTGTATAAGAAATTCGTCTCTACCGGAAGGAAAAACGGAGCAAAATCCGGGTCAGAATTAATGTACACAACCGTGCCGAAGTTGAGTACACATAAAACTAAATTAATATGAGCCATAAGACAACACAATCATGCAAGAAAATAGTTTTTGAATATGTTATTGTTTTAAATAGCAGTTTAAATCTGTGAATGAGAACGTGGAGATCAATAAGCTATACTTTACTCTCCGGATGCAAGAGACATCCCCATCCGTTCCAACTTAAGTATCCAAACAAAAATCGAAAAAACAAAGCAAAACGAGCGGGATGAGATTATGACTGTACAGACAAGTTCGATCTTACCTGCACAAAAATGTTATTACTGAAAAAATACGAAGTGATGATGGGTGAGGTAGTGAGATGAATATTGATTGTTAACAATAATAAAATGATTTAATGACATGATATGAAATAATGAGAAATAATGATACAGTACTCGTTTCCTAGAGATCGTGATGACATGATGACATGAAGAGAAGATCCTGGAAATCAGCTGGTTGAAGTTGATTGTAGAGTTGAGTCGGATGGTTGTCGTGTTGACAAACGCAGTAGTTGATGAGTAGTGATCTCACGGTCGCAAGTATCTTCTGAAGTGCAATTGTAGGCTCGATCTTGCGAAAAAAATGTCGGCTTGGTGACGAGAATGAAAAGTAGTGAAGTGAAGTGTTCGAAAGTAAGAACCCCTATAGTGAAGGGTTGAACAGGAGAAAATATCCTTGTATGTCGATTTGGCGACGACAGTGAAGAATTCGAACCACGATATAAGAGGCGAGATCAGAGATGTGTCCTCTCACTAGTAGTAGTAGTAGTAGTAGTAGTAGTTTTGGTTGTAGTTGTACTAGTTTCGAAAGAAGATGCCATGTGGTTTATATACCTTTGAAGTTAGTGCGCCGTTGCCACTTCGAATCGATGATATACCTGATAACTCGACCAGGTATCGAACTGGGATGACGTGTCGTGAGCAAGGAAATTTCTGGACTCGCCCAACTTGAGTGATGCAGGATTGTCATTCGAGTATAGCAAGCGAAGGAACTTGTAATTAATATGCTGAATCATAAGATGTCGAATAATTTCTTCTAATATTCCAATCTTCATGGCAAGAAATTTGAATCGACCTATGGCATGAAGGGAAAATTTCCTGAGCTCGGCAACAACCAAGATGAGTCACTCAACTATTTCAAAGAGAGTGTGCTCCAGAGATGAGTCACTCATTCAATGATTCAATACAAATGTCTGAACAGATTCGACTCACTTGTTTAACGATAACATGTCGGAAAATGACTGAACATGATTATGTCCACAACTGTGCGTAGTATGAGTACGGAAAAGAAACATTATTCCTCCGAAGTTTTTTTTTTTTTCGTTACTTGTATGTCGTGGTCTCGTATCGCGATGTCTCATAATTGGAAATATTTCTTGGCGTAGGTTACTACCGCGTTTCTCCTCGGCAGTGGAGTGACACATGCTAAATACCTTGTACCATCACTCTCCAGAGAGCGCTTGGCGCTGGGAAGCGTCCTCTCACTGTCTGGCCGGAGTTTCGTATCCGGAATAATTTTAGCGCCACCTGCTTCCACTATGACTGTTTGAACACTCGTCAGGTAACAACTGATGCCTTTGTAACTCAGCAAATATATGTCGTGAGTTTAACAACGCAATTTATGTGTCTTCAAAATTGGGGATTGTTGAGACAAACAATTGATTATATCACTCGTATCAATGAACCGATTATCGTTTGATTTAACATTTTTCATGAGACATTACAAAGCGTGTAATGCAAAATTTATTACGTAATTGACGCAATTGTACTTTTTGTTCTTTAAAATTAAAGAATTTCACAATAATCTGCGATGGAAATTTCGTTTTGTCCTTTAACTGTCTTCGTTTACGATCTTGAGTACTTTCATCACGTCGGAGAATGTACGTAAATTTTCTACGAATATCAAATATACTGGTAGTGTTAAACTGAGGATTGTATTTTTCTGAACTCGTCTCAGATGCTGGGTATTTTGTTAGATCTGTTGAAAACTACCTGCGTTCCTCAGTTTAAAAAAAAAATCTGAATTGACAAATGTATATCTTTTCTTCCACGTCTGTACGTCTAGTCACTGCCTTCACGAGTAAGCTCCCCCCACTGTTGTCACATATCTTGGTGATCATCGATACCACCTACTCCGTAGAAGATTATTCTCCCCACATGGATGACGTCACTCGCAGCAGGTGGCTCTGACCTTTCCGGTGAGCAGCTGGTGCTTGCCGTTGGAAATAAAGATGTTACACAATTAACGACGCTACAGTTGAATCTTTTCAAGGTCTCTCCATCTTCAATCGAGTCGAATTTTTGCCTCCAAAATCAAATTATCATATTGGTTCAAAAGATTACCCTGTGTTGTCAGTGTGAACTGTTTTATAAAATAAAATAGCATTAAAATTAATTTCATATTAAAGAACGATAAATATTTGTTGTTTTTATAAAATTATCAGACTTGAATTTAATCGAAATAATATGTAGTATTTAATTAAAAATATATACTCATTGGCATTATATTTCCTCCCCTATATAAAAAAAGTAGTTCACAATATCTTTATTGCATGTGGCATCGTAAAAATAGATGAGCTCCATTGAACATTTCATACAATTTATTTAAACATAGTTGCCATGGACAAATCGTACCCTGGAACCGTGGCATTGGTACACATGATCGCGCAGATTCCTTGAATGTCCAACATGTGATCCCACTTTCTCCGGTCCGCGACACTCGTTGGGTTTTAAAGCGTCGCCTCGTAAAATGAGAGGAACCGGTTGTTGTTGGACCGTGAGCGGTTCGCGCACCACTGTCCCAGACACCGCGCCGCGCCGTCACCCTTCAGTGAAAATACCTCAAAGACCCCGCGACGTAGATTTAATTAAAGAACTGCCCTTTCGTGCTTACGACTCCTTTCGCTAAGAACTGAAAGTTGTGATGTTTCTTTGACGTCATTTTGACTCTCACCATTTTATGCGACCCGGTAATTTTACTGTAGAGAGCTTTCGAATCGTAAGGTATTTCACGATATTATGGATTGCAGATATCTTCTTCGTAACTGAGTGAAGAATTGTTAAAAATACCTCAGAAAAATAAAAGTGTAATATTTATCTAGAAACCTAGAACAAAGTTTAGACGAAATGATACATTTACAAATCTTTATGGGTATGTGTTCAAAATAAACGGGGAGAATTTCACCCATCTTGTAATGCCCTTGACTACTTGGAAAAAGTGGATTAAACGCCTACATATCTTGTGAGTCTTGTTTGTCTGGGAATAGACGCATAAATTTATTATTCATTATAATATATAGTCTCGGTAACTCAAGGTGCTTGCTTCCTAAGCAGAAACCCCGGGTTCCATTTGTTGTTTTACTTCAGTGATTGATTTCATATAGGTAAAATGACTCTCTCTGACTTACGAGTACTACCAGTTCTTACTTGGAACCGGTAATATAGATTATATCTGAACGCGTTTCATCCCAAAAGGTTTCACGACGTGTCTTAGTATAGTACAATTCTCAAAAAATCACAAAATTCAAACATTTAAGAAGAAAGGTTCTAGTGTAAGTCAAATTGTTCTACTGCCTTCTCGTAGCATGTGACAAAAAGTTACACCACATAGCCCGTCGATTTTCGGTGAGAGGGGGTTGAAAATGGGTGAAATTGTCTTTCCCTGCAATTTATCGCAAATATTTCGAAGACTAGCTAAATGTTTCTGGTATATCATATTAATCTTTTTTCAATTCTTAGCCAAAATAGTCCTTATGTTTTTTGTGCTGCAGTAACAATTACAGAGATAATGAAGGGGGAAAATGTGTTATTTCTGGATTAACAAAAAATGTAAAGCAATCGTAATTTTCGCTTGGCTTTCTTAATTTTGTAACACGTTTATTGTAGTTACACCGGAATAGGTACAACATTTTAAGCTATCAACTGTAGATGGCATTATGGCCGTTGCCGAAAACATTGTAAAGTTTCAGGATTTAGTTTATTGCACAGTGAATTAAATGACTGATTTAGCGCACTGAAAGTCATTTGCTTTAAAAGTGTCTGGTAAGTAAAACCCGCACGTAGTCTTCGACCTCTCACTAGGGCTAGTTACCGTTGTTCTTAGTAGTTGGCCATAACGAGAAATACATACGGATCATTCTTTTCATAATCGTCCGAATTGGCTGAAAAATTTTACTTCTATTCAATTCCATTAAAAACTAAGATTGATTTGTTCATTTTATGAGAAAGTCTAGGTGTGCGGTGAACGCAATATAATAATAAAATCATACTTCTAAGGTTTTGAAGATTGTATTGTCTATGAGTGAATTGATATGTTCTCAATCGCTAAACAGTGTTTTACGGTTAGTCATACTTTTCATTACAATAAACTACCTTAAAATAATATTAAATAATTAGACTTATCAATACAAAGTCTCAAAACATAATTAATTGCTATTCTATGTAAGTTTACCGGATGATAATGGAAGTTTCTTGGCAAAGCACGGTGGGTTAAATGGTTGGATATAACTCGCTGAAATTTCAAACCATTCAAAATATGAAAATATTTATCTACAAACGAATGAAATTAACACTCTTCGTCGGAGGAAGCTTGAGTTTCTTCACCGATGTCGATATTTTTATCACAGGTATTTTCAGTTCACAGAGCCGTTTTCAGACATCTTGTATCGAGGGATTTCTTATTTGATGATTCAAAGACGCGCGAAATTAGAAATAATAGAATCTGGAGAAAATTACACGATACTCAAAAACATCGACGACTCTAACATCGTTGATATTTTTATGACCAACCGTGTATGACGCTGAATGGATGAGGTTCCCGTTGACCTAATGTAAGAAACTGGATGCGTGCGCCACACAGAACACTCATTTATCTCTTTTCTTCAAGTAAAGTAAAATCATTACATCAAATAAAATCCGTTTTAACTCCGAATAAAAGAACTGTTCACCTTAAAAAAATTGCATGGTAAAAATTAAATTCCGTTTCCTGTTCCTTTTTGTCACCCCCGTCGCTGAACATTTTCATGCAGTTGGCTATTGTTTTTCTTTCTTTATGCATTGTTTTTTGAAAACTTTACCTACAAATGCTAAATGCCAACCAAAATTATACTCACAAAGCTGAATATCTTTTTAATTGGTGTATGTCATGTTTAATCATAATCTGTGCTATTGTTTATTTCACTCTTATAAAATAGTTTTAGATTGTGGTGTGTGTGTCAGTTAACATTTGCGTGTTTGTAATTTTTTGAGACTCATTTGNTAACATTTGCGTGTTTGTAATTTTTTGAGACTCATTTGGAGATTCCTTGGGGAATTGTGTCCGGGGTGATCCATACCCTCGTCTATTACATTTCAAATAAAATGTTATTTTCCTTCAATTTGTTACATAACTCCAACTGGATGAAATAACATCTCTTCTTCTTAAAATATAGTCTCTCTTTTTCTTCCTTATTTCATAAACTTTAGTTTTTTATGTTAAGACGACGTTCCATTTATCATGTTACGTTGCTAATGCGCTTCAGTGTAAGACTTAATACTTAATTTTACCTGGACAATATCCATCACGTCTCTTCACGCATATTAGAATGCGACGAGAAAGTGGTGTTTTCTCTTCATCATTATCAATAAAACTGAATGGAATCACCGGACATATGAATCGTTTAAATTAAAGTGCATGAAATACAAGTTAGAGCATGTCTACAAAGATTAACATTGGGGTAATCAAATTCGTGAATACGATGATAAAATTGAAGAATTCATTTCACGCTAAATTCTTACGAACCTATAAAATTTTACGAAATTAATGGTTTTTATGTATCCGCAGAAATCAAATATAAATAAAAAATTAATTACATTTTATTTGAAAATAAGATCAGAGAGTAGAAAACATTAACGTAGAATGCTGGTTACAAAATATTTTGTTATTCATTAAATGTTCCCATAAAATTCTAGATTGGACAAATTTTTTGTGTAGTGAAAAATATGTTACATTTTACTTCCTTTGACCATAAACTTACGCATCATAAACATTTGTACAGAAATTTTTATGAACCGGATACTTAGAATATTGCAATATTTATTAAATTTTTCTATCTAAATTCTATTATGTTATGAGTACTGCTAGAACTGTAAGGATACTGGAGACCACTTGTCTCATCTGTGAAGTATCGCATGGTCCGGGTGGCTTGCAATCGCGATTTATCTCCGAATCGCTTTGAGCTTTCTTTCGTAACGTCTCTCCGCTCCGCTCACCCGTTCAGCCAACCGTCTGCTAGTGCCTTCAAAGCTCCGGTGCGCACTAACTGCCGCTAGGTGTGGGGAGTCCACCCCGCTTAATTAGCAGACGCGGGATACCAAATCCAAACGGTGTAATGAAAGGCGTAATTACTTCGCGAGTATCCGAGTAATGAGAGGAAGACCCACGAATGGGAGAGAAGAGGGTAGGGGTCGGAAGAACCAACGTAACAGTTGGGAGCACTGTTTGAATGGAGATGATGGTTGTGGTTAAGTGATGAGAATGGTGGAGATGTTTATAGATTATCCTATCCATCGATGGAGACAACGTAAAAATTAAAAACAAACGAAGCTCTGATTTTTAATTATTTTCTCATTAAAAGTGATTGTTCTATGTTTCCAAACAATAGAAACTCACGAATCTCGGAGAATACGATTTTAACCGTTTATGTACGTGTAAGAGATGTAAAATTGGGAATTGTAGTAGGGATACAAAAATGAAGAATATTAACGAGAGATAGTGGTTTGAAAAATATGTTTTCTTCGTTCAAACACAATCCCGTTCTTAAATAGTTTATGATAATATTTATCTTTTTGATACGTAGCGAATCATTGTATTTATCCTCATATTTTCACTTCTTACATTACCAAATGCAATCTATATTTAGTGGTCGTTTAATTAATCCTATTCACAAGAAACAGGTTCTGATACGTCCCTATATTACATGTTCCACATAGATTTATTTCTGTTTGCTCAATACCAAAACGTTAAGGCTTAAGAGTAGAAATCTTATAACCTTTGGGTCGTATATTTTGTGGAGTCTATTCATTCTGACATGACGTTAAGTATAATTACATAACCATTTCAAGAAAAAAGAAAAACAACAAATTATTTACGCGAGAAGTGGGTTAAAGGGCTCTCATGACCATGATGTTGGCGATCCCTAAAGTCCCAATGAAGAAAAGAATAAAAAGTGGGTTAAAACATCAATTTTTTTATATTGACGCTAGTGACATAGAGAGGGGGAGTTAAAATAAGTCTCACTCAATGAAGCCTTTGTTTTACTGACCGGAAGTAGGAAGTGACCACGAGGAGAAGAGCTTCAGACGAAGAAACAAAAGAACAACGATTCGAAGTATTAACGGGCTTATTGTACCATTAAAAAATCATCGAAGGAAATGGTGTAATTTATTTTCTTAATGCACTGTAGTTTGTTATGAGATTCTGGGTGATTTCCAAAACGTATGAGAAGACCCTTGAAGGCATCTGTTACGTGGCAAAGGGCACCACCACGACCTTTCAGAAGCTAACGGGTGGTGTTTTTGAAAGAAATCAGAGTTGGCGAGTAGCTTTGGGCGTATCACGATGAAGCGTATCACGATTGGTTCTGTGTCTCTAGGATTGTGCCAATGGCAAACTGAATACAGAAAGGTGCAGGTCATTGGGTGAATGGATAGTCAGGAATAGTAGTACCGTTTTATAACATTCTTACTGTAGTGGATCGAGACTTACAGGATATCAAGGCAGGGTACAGAACAGTGAGGGTTGGTTACGAGAATCATTGAAATTGAGTTGTTACCTTCGAGTGATTAACGGAGGAAAGACTTCATGTTTAATGAACCTTTATTGTAATATTTTCATTGGAACAATTTTTGTTGATGGAAGAGACCTGAGGCCATGATCACCATGATCTATTTCTGATGGAAATGGTAAAGACTACTTAAAAAGTAAAACCGCTTTCTAGGAAACTGAATAAAGATGAAGTTATCTGACAAAATTTGCACGTCATTGTTCAGAATATTGAAGACTGATTCACAACTGGGCGTCGAGAATGCCGATAGGGCGTCCTGAAGTCATCATCTCCTTTCATTGGCTCCACCCACCTCTTGGAAGATAGGTAGAGCTGATACCAGATGAGACTTGGGCGAAGAGCGATGTCGTGTAAGCCGCTTGCTTTGTCGCGATTGCGCTATCTGCGTTGGTGGCGATTTCACCTGCGATGGTTCCAGATTCCAGGTGGCGCTGACGATGGAGGAGGAACCAAAGCCACCTGCGACAGGTGCAAAGACGTTGAGACAGGCAAGACAGACGGCTTTGGTCGGAAATCGCGTTAAACAGTGAACGCCTCGCCCACCGAAAAGTGTCTTGGCGGAAGGAGTAGAAAACGGTGGAGAGATCAGGTTCCGTCATAGACTCCTATTAGTTTGGGGGGCGAATAAATAAATATTAATAACTAAAACCTGTTTTTATTTGGGTGGAGGTATGACCGCTTTATGTTCCGGAAGAAACCGAATTCATACCTCTCGTCCTCTGAATGGGAAACGTAAGGAGAGCAGTGCCATGAAAGAAATATGAGAAGAAGAAAATGTCCAGTATGGGTGAGGTTACTGACCGGTATAATGCAAGTTCAAGCAATTTTACCAATAGTTTTGTAAGCTAGCGTGAATGCCCACTTTCATTCCGCTATTTATAAAGCTTGAATAAAATCAAACTCTGTTTTGTATATATCAGATGAGTTAAGTAACTTCTCTTTTGTTGGAATATTTTATCAGACTTGTATTTGTATCAAATTAATTTTTTGAGACATTTTTTTAAGTCGTCTCGCTAAATCACGTCACTGGAATTTGGAAAGGGTAATACAGAATACAACAACGCATTTCGTAATATTTGTCTATTGGAGAAATTTTCACCAACTTCTGTTGTTTCTAGATTCTGTAAGAAATGCTTATTAAAAGTCA
>NNCF01128176.1:326874-339738 GCA_002313205.1 Laupala kohalensis | reverse complement strand
GATTCCCCGCCGTTGTAGGGAATTTTTTTTTTTTAATTTCTTAGACCGACGAACCCATTCAGTCGCCGTGAGCCGCGCAACTCGAGGCCAAGGAACGACGACTACAGCGCGACTCTGCACCATTTCATTTAAAATGCTTTTAAATCTAAACTATTATTCCTACAATTTTACGAATTAAAGATGTTGTTAATCTTTGTTAAATGTACAAAACAAAAAACTATTCAATTTAATGATAATTGATTTTTTCTTTCTTAAATTATTCTCCCCCCAGGGGGCTTACATCGAGTAAGTACGTGTTTGGCGAACACGGGGCCCCGAGCTGAGACTGGCACATTACTTCCACTTATTTGTGCCATGCTCCTTCCTTTCTCTTTTCTGACCTTCCTTGGTCACCTCTTGTTCTTTTCGATCCCGACGCTATTAGGGCTAGGGTATCTTTCATTTTCCTCTTTCCTCTTCTTTTTTAAAAATGTTTTTAGTAAAGTCGTGAGATATGTTGGGATTTGAGTTTTGAGCTGTAATTCTGGAGGGTTTTGTGGGTATGGCTGAGTCATTCGGCGAGTCCCACACGCGGGGAGAGTCATGTTGGCTCTCCCTAGTGCGTAATTGCATTTTCCCTACCTGTACAAGTTTTAAGGGCTCTAATGACCTCGATGTTGACGAGCCCTAAAGCCCCACAAAAAAAATAAAAATAATATTTCAAGAAATGATAACTTACATCAGTTTTGTTAAGAATTATTAATATGGGAAAATCAATGAACTTTTATTTCAGATGCGGTGAATTTTGTATATTTTTTTTCAAGTTGTATTCACGGAATGTATTTATGATGATAGTGTCTTGAACAGTATTTTATTTTTATTCCTTGAAGCTTCATACAGTGATGAAAGCTATTACTCCATAACTTGGAATTATTGGACATCGATTTAACTTTAAAGTGGTGCAGGTAAATTCTAAATTAGACCAATTTTTACGTGAACTAATAAATTATTTTCCACACATTTTAATGAATAGTTATAAAATGCGTTCAAAGAAAAGCTAATAGAAAATTTGCAATTTTCAGACGAGTGACCATGCCAACTGTACGTTTTCAATATGAGAACAATGATATAAGTAATTGAACCATATGATGTGGAAACAAATTCAAGTAATAAATCAATGCATTGATGTGTTTCATTAATGAGTATTTGATCACAAATTGAAACAAGAACTGAAGGACATTATGTAAAAATACTTAAAACAATTTTTGAAGTATTTAAATATATTTTGTCCTATACATTTAAGAATAGATATGTCATTGGCATTATTGAGACGCTCAGCAACAATTGGTATTTTCGTTCATGTGTCCCTCCTTTGTTTCAGTGGTGTGCAGTCATTTGATCGCGCCTCGATACTTTGCCGAATCGATCTACAAGCCGCAGAACTTTCGTAGCACCCGGTGTGGTTCGTGGCGTGACTTTGCGGCCGGGCTGTGCGCCGGTGAAGAAGTGGCGTTTCTCGGTCCCAACACCCCTTCCAGGTGAGGCTGCCGCTGTGCCACTAACACTTCTTCATTCACTAGTTGAACACTTTCTTTATCGACAAGTTTTCCTCCAAATAGTGCGCTACGTAAATAACACTTGTTTATAAACATTTCTGCTCTACAGCGTCAGAAAATTTCGAAATCGGTAGTTCGCGTATTATTTGGCACTTATCAATACTCAGTGTTTGACAAATACATTTGTGTTTTTCAATTTACATTCAGAAAGTGATCACATTGTTTTCTAATCGACCTGACCTTCCTTTGTGTTTGTGTGACAGTAAAAATTTCACGTTACATTACGTACAAAATACTTGATTATAATGGAACAGGTGTTGTGCGGCTAAAATTCGAAAAATACTTTTCATCCTAAATCGTACATTCAAAATATGAATTTCGAAAACAAATTTTCTAGTGAACCTGCACTAGTTACATTCTGTGAAAATATCATTATCATTAAAAGGAATGACCGTCAGTAATTATTCATTCAGTACAACGTATCTCTGAAGCGTAGATACGTAGTGGCCTCTCTTTCATTGCGCGGGTTCGAACCCGGTTGAAGTCAACGGATGACATGTAACATGATTACGCTGCAAGTTAAAGATCTCTAGAACATCATACGTTGTTCTCGGCGGAAAATGCACCCAAGCCGAGTTCCGGCTTCCACTACCAGATGGCAGTGGAAGACGCAAGGTCTAAATTGCGAATGTGGTTCCGCCCAAAGGGTCGCAACCAACGAAAAATGGGTCACAATTAACGGGAGCCGAGACCCAAACGCTATTATGATTGAAGTACGTCGTGTCAAATATTTTCAATTTATAAGTAAAATCTTAGTTCTAAGATTCTTGATTTACTAACGTTTACATACATTTTGTGTATAAAATAAGAATGCAGTTAGTGTGCATTACAGTTCATCGCTCTAAGGTATTTACAGGTTTTTTTCTCTTTGCTAAATTTACTTCAAATTTNAAAAAAAAAAAAAAAAAAAAAAAAAAGAGCAGACATTTGTTTTGCATACACAGAAGCCTCTGCGTTTGTTTTATCCCTCTCGGGTCATTGACATTACGGACAGAAGTTTCGAAAGAACTGATTTTTACAGATTGGAAAACAAGGGACGTCCCTTTGTACGATGAGTAACAACCGACATAACAACCACACGTCGCGTCGCTGGACAATATCCCGGACAGCGAACGGCGTTGTTTTTCTAAAAAAATTCTCCCTCTTCTCATTGAACGACGAATATCGAAACATTTCCAAGCACCGGATCGAAGTCTGCTTATAATAATACGTTTTAATTTGAAATATTTAAAGTTTGACGATTCCGTCATGACGTACATTTCGCTCAAATGCAATAAACGTAGTATATTTGAGGTTATGTTTTCTAAGGCGTTTAAGTGTCACTCAATGAAATACATGTTCCATAAAAAGACAAAGAAAACTAACAGTACGTGAAGTCGGCAAAGTATTAGACTCATCTGACGGTTTTTCCTTTTACCGAAATCGGGATGCGCTTTCGAGAGGAACCGAGTATCTTTCGGCATTAACGTGGAAAATCGCTGTATTCAATGACCGATATTGGTAATAATTTTTCCTTTCCCATTCATGTAAATAATGGCAAAAGAATACTTTCTATACACAGCGATGAAGAATATTCTTGTATGAAAATATACTAAAATATTAATTAAAATAAATATTCACATGTATTTAAAAAAAACTCTACATGTGGAACTGGTAGAGATTGGAATAACCGAATATCCGGATAATCCGTAAGTCATAGGAAATAAACAATAAAACCATAATTGTTAAGAGAACTTCGTGGGGGTGCTACACTAAATATTAAATTTTCTACCACCAAATGATGTACTGAATACAGTTAATAAGTAATCGACGATTTCTTTTTCTTTTTTTTTTTTTGCAATATATGCCACACTATCGCCTTTGAAACTTTCTTTTAATCGCTGAGAACGAAAACACTGCAAATAAAAATAAATTTTGTAAATCAAAAGAGAGATAAAGATAAATGAAGGTTTCATCCTGGCCCGGGTTTTTCTCCGTTGTTCCTTCGGGTAGAGGCGGATTTCTTATACAGGTTCTCTAGGCTTTGTCTAGGGGCGTGTTTATTGTAACAATAAATCGTGAATTTAGTGTTTTTTCAACTCTTATGATTTTTAAACACTATACTCAGAATAATCTATAGTTCGATAATAACTTGTACATGTAAATTTACAAACATATTTGCGTTAAATTACAAACATATTGACATTATATATGTATTATAACTCGCAGCTAACTTTTTGTCTTATCTAGGAACTTATGCAAAAAAAATTTGAATCCGCCTCTGCCTGTGGACTCATTGATCGGAATTGATGGAATACGTCCCTTGCTTACTTCCGGAGAGTAAATTAGTTTATTGTCCTCCACGTGGTCATACACAGTTTGTACTGTTTTTTGACAATAAATTTATTAAATTTATTATTATCATTCATTGCATTTTATATATAAAAAAAAGATCTCGTACCAAGGTCTTCTCTTTGTTTCTTTTTGATTCCGCGTCGTTGCAGTAGCTATTGGAGAAACCAAATAATTTTTTTTATTATAAATATTTGTGGAATGTCGAGATTTTACTTTAAAAAATTAATGAATACGAAAAAAGACTCCAAATAAATTAGGACTTGTCACTATAGAATATTTTATTTAGAGACGATTTCTTCGCGCTGCAGTATAATTCTCAATGAGTGACAAATTAACGATACAAGTTAACATCACACAACGCATCTCGCGTAGAAAGGTCAGCATCATTTTAATTAAAAGTAATCCAATAAATTGAGCAACATAGAAATTTCGTTTTAATCCTTCCTACCTCACCCCTTCGACTGCTTTCGAAATGAAACGGGGAGAATCCTCCATGTTTTCTGTTTTAATTTGAGTTAAAAGCCCTCCACTGAACACACGAAGAATGTCGGCGCGCGTGAACGCGTCGGTCGGTGGACGCTGGTTGGACTCAGAGCGCCCCGGTCGCACTTCACTCACTGACTCTCTTTAAGGGGGGGGGAGGAGGGCGTTGTCGGCGCTGTGGTGTTAAACATGTTTGATATTGAGATTATGGCAGCTTCGAATAGCTACCAGACTTAAAATACACATCCACAAAATACTACGAAAAATCTTGAAATTCAAAGTGTTTAATTCAAAAATTCAAATTATACGTAAAATATAATATGTAGAAAATTTCTTACTTGAGTTGTTTTTAAAAACTTTTAATTAAAAAAAATTGTTATTGTTTTTTCTTCTTCCAAACTTCGCATTTCAGTCTAATTGAACCTTTTTCTTCACAATCAGGGAACGAATAAAGTTGAAAATGTTGGGGTTTTTAGGAAACAGCTCGGACATTTCTGAGAATTAGAATATTTGAAATATAAGCATACGTAATTAAGTTTTTTTTGTAGTTAATAGTAATTTTTTAAATAGAAAAATATATTTCGCAGATTTAAATTCTATTTTTCACAACAGCAGTTTCCAAAATTAAATGAATTGTAAGTATTGCGCTGATGAAGAAACGGAAAATACCCAAATACATTATTTATAAAAGATACATAAAGAAATAATTCTTGCCAAAGAATTATAAAAATGGTATTAAAAAGGTAATAAAATTTAGTAGAAATTTTGGTACGATACTGTAATTAATTAACATTTAGTGTGCGAAGTTGAGAAAGGTTTCCTTTGAAACTGAAAGAACGATATTAATTTAAAATGAAAAGAGTCTTTCCCTGCCTTCACTCCCTAACAAAATTGGAGTAGCATTGTGGTTGCATGTGACCAGAAAATCAGAATTGACCAGAAAAAAAATGTGGTCAATTCACTGCAGAGCGAAATATTGCAATAAATTTATGTATCAATAATTCGCCAAAAAAAATTTAACTTTGTATTTTCTCATACTGCCGAATATTTCTATAAACGTGGTGTGTGAAAAAATCTCGTATAAATTTCACAGAAAGTAGCTTGAAAGTAGCTTACATTACCGCACGGCTAGACAAAAGGAACATCGTGATCCAATAATGTTTTTTAGCACTGATTTTCAACTTTTACGCGCAAATAAGCCATTTTACTTCTTTTTTCTTTTAGTTATAGACAATGGAGGGAGAGAACCTATCGGAGATGAACGGAAGTCCAACCTTTACGTATTGCGCCTCATAAATATGACCCCCTCATTTTGATAAGTTTTTGCGATGATTCTTCTTCGTATTGTAATGTAAAAGACAAGACTGACTCTAATTCGTGGAGGAGAACAAAGAAAAAAGAACTTTTGCAGAAGATAAAATAAAGATGTTTCGAGTTGATTAAAAAGGAGTTGAAAACCAGTTTGGAACGCATCCGACCAACACAATCTAGCCTAGCGCTAGCAATAGAATGTTGTAGCTCTAACACTGGTACAAGACAGAGAGAGGGGAGAGAGACTGACACCGACATATTAACACGAGCCGCTCGTCAAAGCCCTTTGACCCACGAGCCCTTCAACGCATTTGACCCACTTTCGAAGAATGAAGGGCGATTGAAGCACGTGGCTTTGTTGTCCAAAGGAAGATACGTTGATGCAAAACAGAGTCAACTCTTTTATAAACAAGTTGCATTCGAGGAGCGAAGTGTTTTATTACAACACTCACAAGGTGTTACAAATATGTTACTCCTGTTCATTAATAATTTTATACTATTTAGAGTACTAGTATGTACATGTCTTTCTCCTAAAATAAAGATTTATTGTTTCATTTATTAATAATTATTGTTCGATCAACGGACTGCCCTGGAAAAATCAAAGTTTAGCCTTTACATACGAGGTACAAAAAACATTATAACATGTATAATAAAATAACAGTGATGTAGAAATTAATACAAACAATTTACAATATTTCACAAAAGAATTTTATGAATAAATGAGTGTAATCATTATTCATGTTGCCCTATTTGCTTAAATTTAGCCAATCTCGCACATGGTCTCAAATTTAGAGATAGTGAAATCCAAACTCTTTTTAATTTGAAGTTTTAATTATGAACTCGTGGAGGAAACAAGTTTATTTCCATGTCTCGATATAACATGCGTCGCATGAGTAGTGTATCGTTATAATTATGGGACAAGGGCTCTAATGACCTTGACGATGGCGAGCCCTAAAGCCTCATAAAAAAAGTAAATTATGAGGCTATTTTACACCGGCGAGATTTAGTTTGTGTGCAACAGTATAATTATGTTTGTCGGCCAACTTCATGTGACGTTCTTTATCTAGAGAATTAGTGCTGTACAGACTCGAGCTATAAATGTCGTAGTGTGGAGTCCATATCGAAGAGTCATAATTTACAACACAAGACAAGTGTTTTGTATAAATAAGTTATGGAATTAATGCTAGTGGTTGAGCGTTTTAGAATTCCGAGAATATTAAGTGCTTTTATTTTGTAGATACAGTCGTGTTTACAAGTGAAATAAATTCAAGAGAACTCTCGAATACGACGTCTACTAGATCGCTAATGGAATTGACTCTTTGCGGAGCAGCTCCCTAATTGCAATGAAATTCACGGGAAACGAAATTTTGCGACGATGAAGGTCTTCCTTTGCACTGACTTCATTTACTATAGATTTTTCTTTTTTTTTCAAATTCTAAGCAAACACGTATTAGAGAAACAGATTAATGGAGTGACGTGGAGGTGGAAATTTAGATTTGCATTCCTTTATTTTGTCAGAGTGCGATGCTTTTGGCTGGTGATACATCAACAACATTTTAAAAGATGGAAACAAAATGGACTTTTGTAATTAGCCATATTCGTTATATTTCTTCAAACAAAGCTGCACCTCAGAGATATTTTGCTGACGCGATGGCGGCGGTAGAAGAGTAGAGTCCGAAGTGTGGTTCATGACTCCAAACACGTACATGTCGTTTAATCCGCATTTCAAATCGAACTACAGTTAAACTAATTTAAAACTACAAAAAAAGAAGATTAAATTAATTTATATATATCTAAAAATAATTGCAGAATCATTCGAGGTAGAAGAAAGCATCAAAACACATTCTAGGACAAATCCACGGGCAATTGTGTGAAACGTACGTTCTTGAAATGTACATCGCACATGTACATCGTACAAATGCACATGATAATAACTTGAACATGTATATTTACAAACATATTTGCGTTAAATTACAAACATATTGACATTCTATATGTATTATAACTCGCAGCTAACTTTTTATCTTATTTAGCAACTTATGCTAAATTTTTTTGAATCCGCCTCTGCCTTAGGGCCCTTGATCGGAATTGATGGAATACGTCCCTCGCTTGCTTCCGGAGAGTAAATTAGTTTCTGGTCCTCCACGTGGTCATACATTGCAGTTTGTACTGTTTTTTGACATTAAATTTATTATTACACCTTTTGAAAAGGGAAGCTTTTATTTGTGTTCTTAAATTATCGAACTGAATGAAAGAAAAGGGGAATAAATAAGGGGAAAAACATATTATAATCCTTACGAGAAAAAAATCCGGTGAAATCCGACTCATATTCTGTGCAATTGAGTTTAAAAAAATTGCAAAATTTTCAAACTCGCGACGTATCGTGTTGTGTTTTTACAGACATCAGATAGCAACACCATTAACATTAACATGACTCTAAATATTTTAATAAGCTATAAAATAAAAAAAGTAAGGTTATAAAATAGATTATTGCTATAAAATAAATAATTTTACTTCTAAAACAAATAAATACCAATAAAATGAAATTACATGAAGATTATAAGAGATACGAACATACCGGGTTTTCAGAAATGGTTACTCTTCATTCAGAGTTCTGACTTCGGTTCTTGAAATGCAACCCTGTTCAAAGAAGAAAACAAATTAATATGTTGCTAACAAAATCACCAGTGCCAAAAATTACAATGCATTAAAAAATCGTAATTTTAAAAATAGAATAACTCATCCGACAAACCTCACATATCCAAAGAATGGAAGTTGATTATTTGAGGATACCTAATGAATTTCATCTCTACGTTTAGCGATACTTAATGTAAATGCTTTGACTTTGCAGAGATATGATCATATTAAGAAATTGCTCACGTAATGTTTACAACATGTAAAATAATAATTTTAATTATATATATAAATAAAATAATACGGACTCACATTAACTGGGTCGTGCTCCTTTAAATTCTTGTGAGGAAGAAAAAAAACCCTCTTCAAACACAAGAGTATATTGTCACACGTACTAGATATATGATGTTATCAATGAATGATTTTCGAAATTTCCAAAATGGTCAACGTAATCAGTAAAAGGTTCATATAATCTTGAACCCCTGCTAGTTACAATATATACCTTTCGTGTGTTTTAAAAAAGCAATTTTGTTACCATTTTAATAAACATTATATGCTTTCCGCATACAAAAGGCGACTCTGTTTTTGTACACCTGTACCCTAGTAATTGTGGAGCTTCAGCAACATTATCAAAGAATGATAAATTGAAAGGCGTTTCTATGTTGCCCCATAGTATTCTAAAACCCAACAATATTTCCCTATTAAATGAACAAATCTCTGAATTTCATTCCCCTCTCATGAAACTAGCCTTCAAATTCCTTCCTCTCACCCCCAACACTGCACCCCATTCCGAACGGTTAAAACCCTCGGAAATTCTTTCCGTCTTCTGCCGCCAGTTCCTGGAAAACTCGGACAGCCCCTTTCCCCCCGCCCACCCCACAACACCCCATCACTTTCCATAGAATGACCTCCGTTCGGCGTACTCTGGGCACTCGCCAAAAATATTCCTCAATACTCAGGTACGTAATTTTGTCGGTTTTCTCACTCTGTAATTGTTTTCTTTTATTCATTTTTCATTGTTCTTTCCTTTCTTTATTTCAACAACAACAACCAAAAATAGATTTCTTTCGATACTGTTTCACTCAATTATTGTATACTTTCATAATATGTTTCTATTTTTATTATTGTCATTTTATGTACATTTATATTTCTCAGTCTATGTTACTGACGATGGCTGCTATGCAGTCGAAAAAGCTTTATACCAATAAAAAAATAATGAGCTAGATAGAAACGCCTTTCAATTTACCACACCTGTACCTGTTTATATTATGAGTTCGTGACTCAAGGATTATTATTACCTTTTCTTAAAATACTCTATTATTTTATTGTATTGTAAAGGTTGGCATTACGCATTGTATTTGTCGTACGCATATTGCATGCAGTCCCTTCCTCACCTATCCTTTGTCGGAATATTTAGACCCCTCTTTTCCCAATGTCACGTGAAAATTTTGTATGGGATGTGGGCAGTTTTTCGATTTTGATTTTGGAACCCTCTCACATCCGCACCCCTCTCGCGAGGTAAGTGAGTAAGGGCCTTGTACTAAGTATCTGAGTCTGTCAATGTTTCAGTACGCGAGGGACCTTCTTCTTCCGCACCAACCCTACAGAACCCTACGGTCGTGGAGAGGACGTGGACGATTCTCTGGGCGAAGTGAAGCCCAACGACCGGGAGGACCAAGACGACGATGCGAATCGCTTGGACGGACGCACGGCCCGGAAGCACGACCCAGGCGCGACGGCGGCGCAGAGCACCATCTATACCTCTTCCGGCGCTACCTTCGAAAGCTCCAAACATCCGTTGGCTTCTCATTGGGTCGTCGCCGTCGCTACTGTGCTACTTGGCGGCGCACGACGCGGCCTCTCAGCGTAGCTCACAGGGAATCTTTCGATAACAAATCAAAAGTACTGGCTGTGCATATATTTCTTCCGTGAGAAGAGCTGAGAAGATGTACGATAACTTTCGGTCAGGTGAAAATGGCGACGAGACGGTGAAACCGGTGCTGAAGCACGCGCAGCAAGCACGCGTCGTAGAAGGTGAACGGGTGGTGTAGTGATGGTCCCGGGTTCGCTTCGCAGCTCATCGCCATTTTTACCTCACCGAATGTTATCACTACTAGCTGTGCTCAAACCAGCTTCCTAGGCAACATCAGTGTCTTCAGTGGATACACAAAAGGGTCCTGTCTATCGTTCGGGTACACTCGGTTCGGGACCCGAGCATTTCCGAAGCGAGATTCTCAGCGATGTTTTCCCTGACACGCCTCAAGATGTTAATTTCATGTTCTCGAGTTTCAAACTATCGATTGTATCGGTTTGGAACGAGCGTAGAAGAGAACTTATCGACGTGTGTTCGTTGAAGTCGTGGTTATCGAGTAAATGTGTTCATACGCGATGTTAATGGGTTTTTCGTTCGTAGATTCCGAGCGTTTTTGCTTCTGATGAATTCCACAAAAAGAGAAGAGGAATCCACGTAACATCCGTAATGTTCACGCAAAAAGTGAGTGTTTTTTATGTGACAGCCTCAATGTCACGAGTTGAAAAAGTAACGTTGTGCCGACACCTGTCAAGGTAAACCGCACGGGGGCAAAAGAAGAGAAGGAGAGTCAATGAGAATCCACGTCGATCCCTTCCCACACAGAGGAAACCAAAGTTTGTGAACGCCTCTCTTTCTCGGTATTGTTCTTGTGTGCACCATAATCTGTTACTGAAACAATTTAATTACTTCACCTGAGACATTAGGGATCAATATTGTGTTCTTAAAACATTTCTCGGATTTTAGTTGCGAAAAACATACTTTTATAATTATGATAAATATTACATTTCTACACAATAAGAGGCGGTACGCATTTGTGAAGGGAGTAACTCTTTCCTTCTTTCGTTATTGTGAACAAATGTGTTTTGAATACGAAAAATGTAAAGGAACTTCATCAGTTACTATTTTTATGTCTATAAACCACAAACCTCGTCCTTTTAATGCGTCCAGGCGAGAAAAGGACGCAAACAAGAGGAGAAGAATAGTCCAATTATCAACAGAGTTGTAGCATGATTCTGAAATATCTTTTTAAGCAAAGAGGACAGTGATGATATCACGAGAGGGAAATACCTGGTCTTTTGCTGATAGAAATCTACTTGAACCATCTGTCGCCACCCACACACACACACACACACACAGCGGAAACCACGTCGCGTTCGTTGAGTTCAGACTCACAGCGGAAGTGTGTCGTGTGGAGAAGACCTTCTTTTGGGCGGCGAAGTGAACACACGCGTGAGAGAAATTTTGCGAAAAAAGGATGCGAATGTTTTGATATCGCAACTTCCGGCAAAGAACATTGTTATGATCATTTTCTGGAATTGATGGCACAACTCCTTTCGTAGAAAATGGTCCAGAGGAAAGGAGGAGAAATAAACCTTTTCTCGCCTGGACACATTAAAAATGTATTAATAAAAAATAAATATTTTATTCTACCTGTTGTCTGAATGTATTCTTTCCATGAAACTAAATCTATTAGATTTTAAAGATTTTGGAAAACTTCTTCAATTCTCAAGTATTGCTTATGGAGGAAAGATTATCTGGAATTACTTTAATAAAATGGGCTCAAAACGATTAAGGGTAAATTCAATTCTGCACTAGCTAATCTACACTGGTAAATCTGTTCTCGAAATAGGTCTCAGTGGGTCTAACCGTTTTCTACAGATTTCCAGAGGACTCTCGGTGGGTATAGAGTCCATTCTTAATCCCCATCACACGCTCCATTTTACATCCAATTTGCGTCCAATTGCTGTACAAGATATGAAGTGGACGACGTCACGCCAGACGTCATCAGCTTATACGTATAGAAAATAGACGATCCGAAATAAACGTTTCACACGGCATTGGTCGAGAAACGGTCTTGTCTTGAGAGCGCGACGAACAACTAGTAAGCAAAGATGCCACTTGGAGTGCGCTAGTCAATTTGTATTGTCGTACTGAAAAATTTCCATAAAATCTGCGTCCAATGTGGAACGTATTTGCACGAAACAGTAGTTAAAATCGACTGTGTAAAGCGGGCTTGTAGACCAAAATCGCAGAAAATAGATCACCCGTCCGTAATACGAGTCCTGTGACAATCGTTAAACAATGTTGCGCTCCTCTCAACAGAGTTTATGCTTCTGATATCGTTGACATAAAAGTTCTTCACTAACTCCTTCGGTTTCCTCCTCTGTACTCTCTGGTCTTGAGGTTTACTTTTTTTAATGAAAAAGATGCAAAAAAAAAAAAAAAAGTATTCCTGTAGTAATTATCTTAAGCGACTCAAATTCAAACCAAATGCGCAATTACGAGTAACAAAATATTTCCTCGTTGCCAATTATTATTAATAATAATAAAAAAATTATTGTCAAAAAACAGTACAAACTGCCATGTATGACCACGTGGAGGAGAATAAACTAATTTACTCTCCGGAAGCAAGCGAGGGACGTATTCCATCAATTCCGATCAAGGGCAATACCTCAGGCAGAGGCGGATTCAAAA
>NNCF01128176.1:277410-326868 GCA_002313205.1 Laupala kohalensis | reverse complement strand
TATAATACATATATAATGTCAATATGTTTGTAATTTAACGCAAATATGTTTGTAAATTTACATGTACAAGTTATTATCGAACTATAGATTATTCTATAGTTATTATAGATTAAGAAATGCAAACTGAAAGGCTCATTCGCGTATACAGTAACAATATCTGGGTGACCGAGTTTCGCTCGGATGGCTCTCAAAATGGTCGCCGACGCACGCACCAAAACTCTTCTCGCAGCTAAGTCGCAAATTCGCAGTTTCATCCGCATTTTCCTTACTCAGCAGCTATTTCTTAACAGTCAACGTGTAGCATAACAACGTATCCTTTCTTCTAAGCGTTGTTGTCTTCGTTCACCACTTTCTTGTGTATTTACTTCAGCTAGTCGCCGAATTGCTGTTCGTTTATAATTTGCCGACATATTCAAATACGCCCATGTGATGCATTTGAAGAAGGGACATGTGAAGGTCTCGAATGCGCACGCTGCCGGTTCTTTGTTCCTCGAATGCCACAGTGCTGTCGTCGGTGGCACCCATATATACTTTTGATGTGCGGATTTCCGGAAAACGCGAATTTTCCCGATATCGGTACCTAGCCCATTGAACTCGGGGTAAAATCCCCCGTGTATACCAAATGTGGTGAAAATTCTTACAAAATTGTTAATATATATCCACATACATACAACATACATACATATATACATACATACAACAAGTGCTCCTTTACTAGATAAAAGGTAAGTAATATAGAGACAATACTGCTTCTCTATAAACACTATAACTGCGGAGAATATAGTAGCGAGAAAAATGCGACAAAAATTTCTCAACAAATCTTCTGAATACAAATTCTCACTACTTTATTTACGTTTCTGATTTATAAGAGACAATCTGCGTGCTGTGATATATACTGAACACAGTAATGTTCCCAGTGTATGTTCAGGAAGCAACCTAAAGGGAAATCATAGTTGAGTCCATCTGTCCCACAACAGTCCCCAAGGAGATCGCGGACGACAGACCTCCGCTATTACTGGCAGGAGGAGGAGATGTGGCCAGCTCCGGTCAGTTTGACCCACGATAGATCTGGTACTCATTTTACGGCAGGCCGAGTGGGTCTGGATGTTGTGATAAAAAAATTTCAACAATCCAGCCACTAACTCAGCCAAATTACTTACAGTAGTCATGTTTATTATCATTTGTTAAAAATGACATTAAAATTTTTTTGGTGCCATTTGTAGATCCCGTTTCACTGATTCTGTGCACAATTTTTGAGTAAAAATATATTTTATCGTTAATGTTGCAGACTACTGAGCAACCTCAAAAATATAACGCCGAATTTCAATTTAAATAAAAACTATGTCATATATGTCACAGATTTGAATCGAAGTCAAAATGATGTATTATCCATGAAAGTTGGACATACGCCTCAGTATGTGCTATATTATAGTTCACTTTGTTTGTAACTATGTACTTGGTAATTGTGGAGCGTAGCAACATTATCAAAGAATGATAAATAATTTTTCTTTGCAGATTTTTTAAAACTGAAGAATCCCGTCCACAAATGATACAACAAGTCACGAAGCTCGTGCTCAGCGCATGTCTTTTTTTGCTAGCAACTTCCGTTGAAGGTCGCGTGTGCTGAAAAAATTGAAGAGATGACGGCGTAGCGATAATTAGTTACCAACATTTGCGTTGCTAAGAGAACTACAACGTGAGGAAACATTAATAGTACTTCGTGAAATTGAGTATGAAACTAAATAAATAAACTTTATTGTCATACAAGCAGTTACAAACAGCGTATGACCACGTAGGGGATAATAAACTAAATTAGTATGTGAAAGCGAGCAAAGGACCGTCCCATCAACTCCGATAAAGGGTCCAAGGGCTGCAGTGGCGGATTTCATACTTATGTCGCGTCGTGAGGAAGGGTCGTTTAGTTTTGACCCCACATCGACGCCATTTGTCGCGTGGTAAGGAAGGGAGGGGGATTGTTTTGTGGGCACTTTTGAAACCACACCTACGACGTAGTTAGATGTTAAGTCCCTCAGGACTTATCAACCCCTAGTCTATTTGATGAAAGGATGAGAAGGAGCAATAATAGGGGTTTTGTCCATTTCTGGCAACAGCAGTTTATTCGGTCGAGAAATACACTTACGTAGTCGAGCTATGGCAGCGACCCAGAGCTTAGGTAGAGGCAATGCTCTGCGCTGGTGACTCGCCCGTACGGATCCGGTGGAGGATAAAGCCGGCGTGCTTCGCAGGCGGTCAGAGGCGAATTAGGAGATGGGGAGTGGTAGAGGGACTGGACCTGGCGCCGTGAGACCTACCAGTACTCAAGGACTAGGACTCGAGCAGAGGCCGATCAGGTCTGTTCTGAACTCGGAAGCTTGGAGTCGACCAGAGGCCGGTTATGCTAGATGTGCTTCAAGATATGCTATTATGTTACATTCATGCTACTTGTGAAGAAAAAGAATTCAAAATTTACCCCAAAGATTTGTAATATATAGTAGTGTTTGTAACTTACTGACAGAACTCAAGTGTAAATAAAGATGTGCGGCTGATGTTTTGCCAAAAGCAATAAATATTCATTGAAATAATTAAAGCAATATGTATTACCTTTAAAATCGCAATGTTTTGTTTTGTTAGCCGTGGAATGTTCTTTATTCCGCACTAAAAGACGAAACAAAACGGTTTCGAATTTTAGTTTAGCGTATATACATTGAAGAACGTTTAATTCAAAACACAAATCTAAATAAAAAGACTTGGGTGCGTCGAGATCCTCTAGGCGTTTTTATACACGCAAACAAAAAGAGAATTCATTTATAAAGCACATCTAGCGGCTTAACCTCTCTGAAATAATTCCAGTTTCGCTCAGGAAACAGCTGCGAGTCATTTCGATGCCAACAAACACATCGCCAAGGGAACGGCTTCTGTGGCAGCGACAGCTACTTCACCAGTCACAAGACAACTTCTGCTTTCACATTGCACGTTATGTAACAAATGATTTAAAAAAAGGGCCTCTACCAATATCGCTCACCTGAAATGTGACCGAGTTTCTCTCGGACGAAAAAATACTTACGAAACTATTTCACTACTTCATAGTGAATTCTATCTATACCATTATGCTGCTAATTTTCCCCACAAATGAAGATTTAAACAGTTTTTAAACTCAACTTAGTTTACCACCAGGACTCGAACCCGGGACCCCCTACTCTGGTCGCAGGTGAGCTGTCCACTGCTCTGTCACTGTTCACTTATCCCCTGAATGGGGATGTGACCCAGTTCTTCGGAGTAGGCCAGGTGGAGTTTATGTACGGGCTCGAGAAGTCGAGGTGGGTGGTGCAGCGGACAGCACAGCTACGACCAGTGTAGAAGGTCCCGGGTTCTAGTTGCGATCCGACATATTTTTCACCTGGCGGTAGACGATGCAAGGTTTTGATTTTGGTTCTCTCTCTATTTACATATGAAACATTCATCTTTCGATTTGTTCATGGCGACCGACAGAGGCAGGTTTGGGTGCGGGAGACTTACATGACAAGGTTGGCACTAAGTATATTTCATGAGACTGTTCTGCACCTACACGTGTGTCTTATTCCCGCACTGGCAAAGTAAGGAATCAAGAAATCGAATCTTTCGAACCCACAACATATGTATATTCTAATAGTTTAAAGTACTAAAAAGATGCGACCATATATGATTGCATTTTCAGCTCAAGAACTCTCTATTTTGGGAATATCAGAAAATTTGTTGAAAATTTTATCGAGATATAAAATAAAATATGTTTAGGTGCATTTCCGGAATAGGAAATGAACACAAGTCCTCTTAAGACCTCGAATAAATATTTTGCGATTTGTGTCATTTCAGATTCTTTTATTCCTTTTTTTAAAAACCAAAACGTGTTTTATGCATAATAACTTTTAGTCATATTTTAAAACGGTACTTCTATTCAATTATATAACAGTGTCGACGTAAGCAAATTCAAGAAGCAAAAAAAAAAAACTCTGAAACAATGAAACATTTGCCAAAGAAGGCAATTTCTCGTAGATTGGTATCATCCACGCTAATATATAAATGCGGAATGTGAAAGTGGGGATCTGTTGGCTACCCTATCGCGACTACCAAATAACTGATCGTGATGTAACTTTAGATTTCCAGGACGAGCAAACGCCAACTGTCACATAAAAATGCGTGAAAAAAGAAAGAGAAAATACTTGTTGACGATAAATGTCGAGGAAGGTAGGAAAATCCAAAATCATTTTCTTAAAAGCTGCCTCTAAACAGAGGTTAAGTGGCAACTACGACTTGCAAATAATGTTCGTCTCAAAGAGTTCTACAAGACACACACAAAAAAAAAGGCGACAGCATGTGTCTATCAGCAGAAATTAATTTAATTTATCGAAGAAATCTTAAAATAGAAGTGTTAAAATACTTAAATATCAGAAAGTAATTTAAGCAGCAAAAAATCGACGAATAGTTTAGATTTCACAACCGTGTAAATGAAATGGAGCAGCCGCGCCGCCGCCGCCGTCGTCGTCGTGACTTTTGCTTGGAAGCGAAAAATGGAACGTGCGACCGCATTTGGTTCATTCTATGCGACACACTGAGGTGCATAGAGACACTAGCGATGTTATGACACAGTTAGTTAACTTTTTACATTATCTAGGAATTTTTTCAATCCGCCTCTGTCTTAGGACCCTTGACCGGAATTGATGGGATGGTCCCTTGCTTGCTTCCGGAGAGTAAATTAGTTTATTGCCCTCCACGTGGTTATGTGCAGTTTGTAACTCATCTTTTGACAATAAAGTTTGTTTATTTATTTATCTATTTACTATAGCTGAAGAAAAACCCCACGAGAGGAGTCATAAAAGAATATTTAATCGAAAAAAACGAGTTTGATTCCAAGATTTCGAGGTCAATCAAATAAACAGTGATGTGATACGGAATAGATAGAAATTCAGCATCTGTGGGGGTTAAATACACTTAATACCCTGCCGCCAATGGTGAAGCGGTGAGCAAGGCTAATTGGTTTGTTCCACTCAGAGAACTCTGCTGCCTCGTAAAACCCATGAGAAAAGGAAGTTATTCTGTAGTCAAAAAAAGAGTAAAAACCATAAAACACCCCGATGTGATGAACGACAAAATTGAAGCAAGAAAAGGAATACGAAAAACTAGCAGTATTTACTCTAAAAATGTACACCACACTTTATGCTATAAAAAAGAGTTTATTTAAGCGTTGTTTTTAGTGTTTTTCTATGGCCCTTCGTTTTATGTGTGCCACTCTACGTGGGTGCTCGCTTCAACTAAAACATTTAGTGTTAAATCCATAAAAAGCGAAAAAACGAATATTCGCGAGGTGGAAATTTTGTTCGAAAGGTGCCATGACAAACGCAGTATTTCTCTCTTTATTTCTGTACAGAATCAATGGCAGATAATAGAGATATTTTATAGGGGTTTCTCCTCGTCATATTTGCTATCGGAAAATCAAGTAGGGAATACTTCATATTTTTGGTTCAGTATTTTCCGCAGTCCATCGAATCCTTCCTATGCTTTCCACGTGATTACATCGAAACTCGAATTTACGTTAGTGAGTTCGCTGCTTTTCTCATTCTCTATCACTCCAATTTCAGCTCCTCGTGCGTTGATCGGCGCCTCTGACAAGTGTAATTGAGAGTTGGGGAAGTCTGCTTGATAGCTGTTAATGGACGTTTCAATATTTCATTGAAGTACTGGCGATGGCAGTCTTTGTCAGGGGAAGGAGTAGGGTGTCAAGGAGAATCGTGTAACATCCCCTCCACCCCCATCCACCCTTCGCACCTGCTGCTATCCAACGCTGCCCACCCCCCACCCCTCTTCAACTCGTGAGGCTTTCTATCGCACAGCCAACTTGCTCTCCGACAGGGTTTTGTTCAAGCGCGAGACCAACGATGCGATTGGTCATCGTAAATAGTCACATGACCAAAAACAGATAACGGATATTGAAGGGGCAAAACAAACAAACAACGAAACAAGTACAGTCAATTCAAAATAAACTGAATTTGTGGAGACAAAGAAACTAGAGGCATATGACTGTAGGAGATTACTTTTTCTCTGGGAATAAGCAAACATAAATGCGGAATTCAATGAGTAATGTAATGTTTTCGCTTTTCTTAGAAAATACCATAAAAATACTATATGAGTTCATAACTAAACATGCGAAAGAGGAGAACAGAAGAAAACACAGGCACGTACTTCAATTTTTCTTTAAACGACTTTGAAAAGCAAATGAATACGTATCGAGGAATTCGTCGATGAAAGAGAAACATTACACATAAAAATCACACGATTCTGAGATATATGGATGACAATATTTTATGAGAGGGTTACGGAAAAGGAGTCGATTGTCTCTCGCTGAAATTGTGAACCATGATTTTTATTTTACTTCATATAAAAGAAGAATAGCGTATAAGACTGCCACAAGTGAACCAGAAACAAACATGAAAAGTCTCGCAAAAATTGTTTTAAGAGGTCCAAATTTTCAATATATTTTCAGAATTGTTTTGTGTTCCAAAGTCAGAAACAAAAGCTGAGACGAGCCGCTAATCCGCTAAAGATATTTCTATATTATCATTTATATATAAGATTCTTTTGCACACGAACTCTGACTAAGAAATACGAATAATGAAAACATATAAATGTTCGTAGATAATTATTAAATAAACGTATTAGCCCTCTATCACGATTTCCCTCCCCATCTGAGCCTCATCACGCAGAGGTTAAATTTAGGGTCGGGTTAACTCCTTCTGCGAAGTCGGATCACATTTCGCAACACCTCAGAGAGAAAATAAGAATAGAAGTTAAAATAACCCAAGTTTGGTGAACATCCTTCAAAAATATTTATTCTCAAATTCAATCCGTCATATAATCTGTCCGAAGTATAAATTTGAAGGCGAGGGGCATGTTTTCGCGAAGTTCGCGGACCAATCTGTCTTTATATTCATGCGAATATTCTCTGGTGGCGGGGTAGGTGCTACCCCTTCTTGTGTCGACAGCAGAGAAGGATTATTCATCGCTCCCGCGTCCGTTAGGGGAAAGAATCGCGACCGAACCGGGGTTGTAGTGGGGGGAGGGAAGTATATATCCCCGTTCTTGATGGCCACTGCAGGAGGAGAGAGAGAGAAGGGATGCAAAGGTCCAATCAATACCCGTAGGTGAATGTGCTCACCGGAGCGCGCGCTTCCGGCGACAAAGCCACCTGCAGACACCGCAGAGGCAGACGGATCCGTGTGCAGATGGCTTTGCGGATTAGGGATGCTGCTGTTGCGGACACGAGGCAACGACTGCGAAACAACAATTTCTTATAAACTTTTCATAAAAAAATGCCAAGTTAACGCCACACGTGACCAAATTTTTAACTGGGCATGGAAAGTTTGGAATGTATCGAAAACGAATAAGAAGAACGGACTAGTGAGCACAAAGTGTTAGTACTAAGCAACGTGGACGAACGAAGTAGACGAAGGAGATATCACAAATTAACGATGAATAAATAACAGAGATTGTCAAAGAGAATGCACATATAATGGTTAAGAGTATTTTGCACGGATGCTGGGAAAAGATTTCGAAAGGAAACATATTGGTACAAACGGGATGTGTGTTTTGTAAGAAATAATTCGGAACGGTTCATGTCAATGCCGTATGTGACTGAATTTATCACTGTGAGGAAATTATGGGACACATATAAAACAAATAAGAAGAATGGATAATGGACTGTATGCACGTCGCCCAGAAGACGAAACAGTCAATTATAACGCGGAACGAACATCATAGATGAAGAATCTGACAGAACGGAAAATGTTAAGCTCCTAGAAAGTTTGATTATGAAGGATTCATAGGATGATATGAGATGTTTTAAGGAATGACAAAGTAGTATGCGGCAATTATAGGATATGGGATTAAGACACACATGAATAACAGTACAATAACAACCTGACGAAAAGAAATAGGAACAAAAGTTCGTGATTCTAGCAATAAAATGATCGAAGAAAGATGGTCGCTATGTGTAAAAAAGACAAACAGTTACAGTAACAATTATTCACGAATTTAGTGTTATTCAATAGTTACGAATTATCAACAATACTTTCGAAATGATTAATAGTTTGATAATAATACGCACCTGTGAAATGACTTTTCTGTTTTATTAAATACAATATTTGTTGGTATTATGTTAATACTATAACACGTGTCGAACTATTTTTTATCGTTAGGAGTATGTTGAAATGTTAAATCCACCTCTGCCTTAGGGCCCTTGATCGTAATTGATGGGATACGTCCCTTGCTAGACAGTAAATTATTTTATTGTCCTCCACGTGGTCATACACAGTTTGTCACTTCTTTTTTTTTTACAATAAAGTGTATTTTATTTTATTTATTTAAACTGTAGACGACCACGTGGAAGATAGTAAAATAAGTTTCTCGTGGAAATTCCGTGGTGCAAGCCATTCGTATTAAGGAACCTAAGGCAGTGGCGGATTCATCATTTCTGACCCCAAATTGAACTCAAAATCATGGCATGTATCCCCGCAAAATAAGAGTAATAACAAGTAGCGATTTGTCGTAATATCTAAAAGACAAAAAAAAATTGTATTAATAGATTTAATCTATAGTCCTTCGCTCGTGATAACGAAGTGAGAGAAATAATAGAGTGTATAATGAGGTGTATCCGAGAATTACATTTTCCTATCTTCTAAGGAATTAAGCAAAATCATATTGTAATAACGAGTCTCGAAAGTAGAGTTATTTTAAAAGTTCCGATTTATAAACAATATATACAGAATAATCTATAGTACGATAATAATAATAATAATAATACATCATTTTGAACTGTATTTTATGTGTTTTATTAAACATGACGAAAGCTAGAATCACGTCAATTGCAAGTGACTCCTTCAGTGAACCGAAACCACGGGACTCTGCAGAAGAAAGACTTCATTCACTTCGTGTTTTCAATGGCAAAACCTCGAAAAATTCAATCAGGATGTAAAAGGGTTTTTCCATCCTGGCCCGGGGTTTTCAACGTTGTTCCTTCGGGTAGAGGCGGATTTCTTATACAGGTTCTCTAGGCTTTGTTAGGGGCGTGTTTATTGTAACAATAAATCTAGAATTTAGTGGGTTTTTTTCAACTCTTATGATTTTTAAACACTATACTCAGAATAATCTATAGTTCGATAATAACTTGTACATGTAAATTTACAAACATATTGACATTATATATGTATTGTAACTCGCAGCTAACTTTTTATCTTATCTAGGAACTTTTGCTGAAATTTTTGAATCCACCTCTTCCTTAAAGTCCTTCTTGATCGGAATTGATGGAATACGTCCCTCGCTTGCTTCCGGAGAATAAATTAGTTTATTGTCCTCCACGTGGTCATACATGGTAGTTTGTAACTGTTTTTTGACAATAAATTTATTAAAGAAATGTCGCTAATTATAGTAACACGTTAGTAAAGGCTACTCGGAAAAATAACTTCAAGAATTAATTTCGCAATCGTTGAGTTCAGTGTACCTCGATTCACAATTCGAAGCGTTATATTGATTTTGAAGAATTAAGAAAAGAAATCAGTCCCTCTATAATCAGGATCTCTTGTCAGTGACAACGATCTCTGTTGCTTCGGTCATCAACATAAAACGAAGACGTTGCACGTCATAATAGTTCTCTTCTTCTGAGCAAAATTTAACAGAATATTACTCCTCTTGTAAAAATATCCAAGAAAGAAGTTCTTTTTAAATAGAATTTGAATTGAAATGATATCGCGTGTAACAAATCCCTATTCCTAACAATTAGCAAATTTGTCATTAATTATGTACTTTCGCAATACCATTCATATTTTGCGAAACGAGTGCATTTTTTTGATGACTTATGATATTATGTAGGTATCATCATATTTACTCAAAGGATTCAATTAGATTCGAAAAAATATATTTTGATTACATTAACATTCATTCATAGACACAAACACACATACATACATAATCCACACATGTATACATTCACATACATAACCTGTAAGGAGATTATCTAAAGTAAGTATTTTCATTCGCCTATTCCTGGAAAAAATCTTGGGTACGATTACCGAATGCAAATAGTTTCTCGCAGAACATGAAAATAATATTTCATATTTTGTTGCATTGAAGCAATACCAATAGCATAAATACCTTCATGCCTTCAAAAATTATTCTCTCGAAAAGTATGTTATGTTACATGAGTACTGAAACACTTTCCGAGCGAAGCAATAAAATGCTTCTCCTCCAATTATAAACCCGAGAATTCGAATGCTCTCCTCGCCATTTACGAGAGAAGGCTTGTCCCGATTGTGATCGCTGCTCAGAGTGGAAAGTTTAAAAGGTAATTTTCTTTTGCTTTTATTACTCTTGAACTAACATTTGAGACGTTCGCAACGTTTCGAATTTTTGTTGAAGTTGTCGTCAAAGGGTAGAGTCCTGGAATTATAAAAGGACCCACGTGAATACCCGCGCTCTTAGCAGTTTGGATTTGTTAGGTTTGCAACGCCACTCCTCCGCAACGGGGAAAAAAGCTCCTCAAATTCGTTCGACCAATCGTAGGCAAACTTTATACTGCTTCCATATTTGGCAGACCAATAGAAGACTAGTACTGGTGAATAAACCCACTATTAAATCGTAACGAGAGAAAATGTTTTATTACGCCGCTATTAAAGAAATATTTTGTAAGTTTTTATTATACACGTTTTGGGCTTCCATAACAAAAATATTCTTTATGTTCTTAACTTTAATAAACCATATCATTATCTAATTTTAAAAGACATCTCAAGTTTTATTGTCTCACAACGCCGTCCTAGGAAATATAAAACTAATTAAACTTTTCCGTAAAAAGATTTGCTTCTGACTGTAAAAACAATGTTGTTTAATCAGAGAATTTGAATACCATCGCAAGATATCGTATGAATTTCGTGAGATTCGCATTCAGGAATTACTTATTAAAATTTTTATAATAATAATAATTATTATTACTTATTAAATATTAATACTTATTTATATTTTATTCAGTGACGCAAGGATCTTGGCATCAATTATTGTGTTGTTTATTGTAATTTCAAATGATATGCAGCTCTTTTATACTATTTTTAGAGGTCAATCGCAAATCAAACATTATAGAAAGGAATTTGATATAAAATGAATGAATAATACTAAATGTTAATTCTAATGATATCTTCAATAATTTTAAACCAATAAATAAATTACGTCTGTAAGCAGTGTATTGATGCAAGACACAACATTTGTCTTTAACCGTGCAACATATAAAACAATGTGCTCACAGAGTGACATTCCAGAAAAGTTTATTTTTAGTTGTCAGAAAATATAACAAATGGAACATATCATTTTTATTCACAATTACACTTTTAAATACAATTCAGTTGTATTGATGCACATTTTTTGTGGGGCTTTAGGGCTCATCAAGGACAAGGTCATTAGAGCCCTTGCAGGTGGGGAAAAATACTGTTTCGCACCATAGAGAAGAGCCGTAAAGACTCTTCCCCGTGTGTGGGACTCGCCGAATGTCTCGACCATACCCACTAAATAAAACCATCCTGAATTCAACAAATATCTAAATACAAAGATGAGAGAAAAGAAAAGGAAACAGTTGCCGAACACATTATATCAAAAAGGAAAAAATATTCTGAAAACTACAATTTTCAAATTACGGAAAGGAAGGATGAAAAGAAAGAAGACAGTAAAGATGAAAAGGGAATGCAAATTTTAAACCCTCCCGAGAACTTGTGGGACGAGTCCCGATCTACTCATAAAATTCAATAGTTTATTAACATCATCCGTTCATTTCCGAGAATTGTTGGTAAATCTGCAGACAGACCAATTTGTCTCCGTATACTTGAGTATCTTCTGCAATCAGTTAGTAGGTGACGTACTGTCAGAGAACAGCTACACTCTTCACAAACGGGTTCATCATCAAGTAGTAAGAGATACCTATGAGTGAGAGGACAATGTCAGCAAGACCTCGTCGCGCCGGGCTGGCCTACAGGAACTGCTCCATAACTTAACAGAAGATTTGATAAGTCGGAGCTTATTCCTTTCAACAGTCAACCACTCATCGTTCCATTCACTCAGAATCCTTATATTGATGGAGTTTAGAAGTTCCCTTTTTGGAATCGAAAAGAAGTCCCCGCGATTTTTGAGACATACCTCTTTGCAGAAACGTCTGCTTCCTCATTTCCTCTGATTCCCACGTGTCCGGGAATCCAGCAAAACGTTATGTTCTTTCCATCACCTTGGGGCGAGAAAAGCACATTCTGGATGTTCTGGATCAGCTTATCAGCTGGACACATAGACTGGATTGCTTGAAGAGAATCAGAATAAATCAGGACATTTGATCCAAGGGAGCACTTTGTTGATCGCAATGCTCTCAATATGACATAGCACTCATCGGTGTAAACGCTGCACAGGTCGCCAAGACGGTAGCCACAGGTCTTACGGGGGAACACCACGGAGCAGCCGACACCATCAGCCTGCTTCGACCCGTCTTTAAAGACAGGGATATGGACCCGGTGTTTGTGGAGGATTAGGTGAAAGTATACCCTCAACATCGGAGCTGGAATGTTCTTCTTGTGATGATGCAGAAGATCGAAATTAATCTTCGGCTTGTGCAAAACCCAAGGAGGAGTCTTACTGAAACCTTGGTGTAAAATATTAGGTGTGCGTATATTCAAGGTTTTCAAAATTTCTTTGGAGCGATATCCAAAAGGTTTGGTTGCTCTCAGTCTGTTGTAGTAGAAACGGATGAATGAAGAGGAAGTATGAAACACTGCATAGTGCACCAGATTGTCGGGTAAGGTTTGCACGTGGCAAAAGTGTCGTAGCATGAGGAGTTACCGTCGGAGGTAAAGAGATGGTTCGCCACTCTCGACATACAAACTCGGAATGGGACTAGTGCGGTAGTTTTCCGTAACAAGTCGGATTCGGGCATGGTAGACACTATCCAACTTCTTTAAATAGCTTGTGCGAGCAGAGCTATATACAACACAACCATAATCGAGCCAAGATCTTATAAATGCTCGATAAAAGGGGGAGCGATCAGCGCCCCATTCCCTGCTACTCAGGCACTTCAATAGATTCAGAGATTTTAATGTTCTTGCTCTTACGTCTGTCAGATGTTCAATCCAATTCAGTCTCTGATCAAAGATTAGACCTAAGAATTTTACAGAAGGAAAGAATTTGAGAACGTTGTTCCCCAGGGCGATGTGAGGTTCTGCCAGAAGGTTTGGTCTCCTACTGAAAAGAACACAGCGTGTTTTCTCAGCAGAGAAACGAAAACCTGTCGTTTTCGACCAGTGGCATAATCTACTGAGGACGAGTTGGATTCGTCGCTCCGCACCTGTGACACTCTGTGATGAACAAAATATAGCAAAGTCGTCGACAAAAAGAGAGTGTGGGACAGGATTCTTTGCAGCGGATGTTATGCTGTTTATGGCAATTGCAAATAAGATCACACTCAGGACTGAGCCCTGAGGAACTCCGTTCTCTTGAAGCAGATCCGAGGTGTGTCTTCCAATTCTGTAGCGGAAGGAACGCTGATCCAAAAAAGACTGTAACATCAGAGGAAGATGTCCTCTAAATCCCCAGGCATAGAGTTGTGTTAAAATGCCATGACGCCAAGTAGCATCAAAAGGCTTTTCGACGTCAAAGAATATTCCGACGACATGTCTTCGGACGAAAGCATCTTGAATTGCTGTTTCCAGAAGAAGTAAGTTGTCTAGGGTGTAATGGAACTTCCTGAAACCACATTGAGATCGACTCAGCAAGTTATGCCTTTCAAGATACCAGAAAAGACGTCGGTTGATAATTTTCTCCAGAGTTTTACCGACGCAACTCGTCGAAGCAATGCTCCGATAACTACTGATGGCCGTTTTGTCCTTTTCTGGTTTCAGTGAAGTGATAAACGTTGCTTCCTTACAGGAATTAGGGAATACTCCCTCGGATCATGAAAGATTAAAGATATCCAGAATGAATTCTTTCGACTCGAGACTGAGTTGTCTCAGCATTTCATAATGAATCGAATCAGGGCCAGGAGCAGTGTCGAGGATTGTCGCTAGAGCTTATTCAAGTTCCCACATAGAAAAAAGGGAGAGTTTTAGGGTTCCCAGTTGGTGGAATGCAAGTCAAAAGATGTGCTCTCTGCTATTCCCACCCCCTTTTTTTTTTGCGAAATCAAGTTCGCAGTTTGCTGTAGATGTTAGATCAGCAAAGTGTTCAGCTATCACTGTTGCAAATCAGTTGTCATTTTAATACAGAGAATAACAAAGTTTATAGAAGTTAAGAACATAAAGAATATTTTTCGTAATGGAAGTCCAAGACGTGTATAATAAAAAATTACGAAATATTTATTTAATAGCGGCGTAATAAAACATTTTCTCCCCTTACGGCTTAATAGGGATATATTCACCAGTACTAGTCTTCAATTGATCTGCCAAATATGGAAGCAGTATCAAGTTTGCCTACGATTGGTTGAACGAAGGTGAGGAGCTGTTGCCCGCGTCGCGGGAGAGTGGCTTTGCAAACCTAACAAATCCAATCAGCTAAGAGCGCGGGGCTTGAAATATTTTCGTGAGCCCTTTTAAGATTCCAGGAGTACACATGCATTTCAAAGCAGACAGGCGAGTTCATGAATATTGTTTGTACACTATTATTAACTGATATATACAAATTAAATCATGTTTTTTCGTTATTATTCATAATGTTGTCTGTTAAAATTATTATAATTAAAATAGGGATAATAATTATACATCTCAGTGATTCGACTTACTTGGGAGCGCTGGCTCCACTTTAAGGCCTGATAATCATATTGAAGGAAAAAGACAAGTTTCACACGGGAGTTTCTTGCGCCTAATGCGAACGCAGATCGATACTAATCGAAGAGCCGCAAAAACAGAGGAGAAGCGTAATGATGTTTCTAATTCCAAAAGGTTTCAACACAAGGAAAGACTGATATACGGACGAAAAAACCCAAAAACATTCTGATCCTTCAATATGAGCAAATAGATTGCAGTGATGGAAAGAGAAGAGATGAAGAATTCAGAGAGAAAATTCACTTCTTGTCCTCCCTCCACATGAACACAAGCAGTTTTTGGCTGCTTCATGGCAGTATATTACTTAACTAGTTAATTGCTCGGCGTTGCTTGGAGTAATCTTCTTGGAGTAATTCTTCTTTTACTAAGGAAAACATAAAATCTATCTATATTGTAATGTCAAAATACTTTTACTTATTGGTTTTTAAAATTAAGTACAGTATCTTAAATTTTAGAATTCATAATAATACAAATGTAATACAAAACTTAGCAATTTTATTATTAAATTAGTTTATATTCCTCCACGTGGTCATACGCAGTTTGTACTGCTTTTTTGACAATAGATTTATTTATATTTATTTATGTACACTGCAGCGATCTTGTAGGAACCACACCGATGGAATTTTCGTTTCCGATCCCAGACGCAGCTGCACCATTTCATTAAAAGTTTTGTAAAATCTAAACTTTTCGTCAAAATTTTACGATTTAAAGACGTATCGTATCTTTGTTAAATGCGTAAAACAAATAATGCATTATATTTGATTATGACTGTTTTTTTCCTTCGTAAATTATTGTCTTATTTTAAGCATTTTAACACTCCTATTGTCAATAACATTTTATCGCTATTTTAATAAATTTTTGTAGATAGACAAATGCTGCCGCACATTTTTTGTAGAATTCTTTGAGTACAAAAATATTGCCATGTATAGTTTTCCCATACCTCTAACAGTTTAGGCAGCGATATGAAAATATTTCTCTCTGTTTCTTCCGATTTTATCGTCATTTATTGTCAAAAACCATTTCTATATTTATTAATAAAATAAATATTAGTAATCTGTTCATCCTGGACATCAACTATGTCCTTACCAAATTCCATCACAATTGGTTCAGTGGTTCAGTCGTGTGATCAGGTAGCAAAGACAGACACCTACACATTTATTCGCAGGGAATCGTTGCACTTATTAATATTATAAGCGTGTATGGAATACACGAGTATGGAATATTGGCTTGGGCATTCTGTGTTGTTGACATTCTAATGAGTAAATAAATATGCAAATACTCTCATTTCTTTCCACAGTCCACAGTGTTTGTTTTCACGTCAAATCCCCGTTTTGATGTTTCACGCAGCGAACGTTGAACTGAGCAACGCAGGTGTCTCACGGCGACGTGGCTTATTTTTATATTGCGTGGATTTTTGAAGAGAACAATATTGCTGTGATGCAGATTTAAAAAGGGCATAAAATGTATTTTTGACACCTCTCTTTCAAAGCACTACTACGATTATTTTACGTCTTTTTGTTGTTGTCATTCTTTTGTACAAAATGTAGCTGGTTACATCTAAATGTAGTATACTGCAATACATGATTATAAAAAGATGAATTATTGAGTTAGATGGAAAACATAACAGAATTTCATACACGCGTTTTCGAGAATGAAATACTCAACTAATGCTGTTGTTAGTTTGCGCTTGCAGACAAGGAAGGATGCGTTGAATGCAAAAGACCGGGCCATTATGTTTCGTTCGACGATATCGAGAGTAGCCGCTGCAGGATAATTCGCGTTAGCAGTTTATCTCTATATTCCAACAAAACAGTTTCCAGCCAGTCACGGCTTTGATGTTCACAGAGCATGTGTTCATTATAATTCAATCCGGAACAGAAGCAAATCTGAACAGATGACTATCATTATTCTTTTAACAGGCGGCTATGGCGAACAGTCCGATATTCACAAACAGATGTCTATTTGCATGGTAAAGGACGGTGTGCTGTGTTTTGCAATTTTAATCCGGCAGCGAAACACCGGGGGGAAGTACACGACGCGCGTCGGTCGTGTTTAATGTCAATTACCACAACAGGCGCATTTGGCCAATCACAGGGATCGCTGCCACTGTTACACACGGGGTCATCCAAAAGTGAACAGTTAGGTCGAAATATACAATGATCCCGAAATCGTGGTAAAAGCTTTACGGGTTGCTACAAACACTGCAACAATCATTTATTGTATAGAAATAATGTATGGCCGCGAGAGATTGGGTGAGGCGCATACACAGGAAATACATGATCTCGCTGCTCGAATACCCTCTTTGCTGCTGGTGCTGGTGCTGCTGCTGCAAATGCGCGGGAAATACCTGGCATCTTTGAATGTATGTGTCTACGTTTCCATCAACGCTGTGAAGCATTTACCACTGTTTGTGGACTTTGCAATTATTTTTTTGAATCCGCCTCTGCCTTTGGACTCATTGATAGGAATTGATGGAATACGTCCCTTGCTTGCTTCCGGAGAGTAAATTAGTTTATTGTCCTCCACGTGGTAAAAAATAATAAATAAATAATAAATAAATAAATTTATTGTCAAAAAACAGTACAAACTGCGTATGACCACGTGGAGGAAAAAAAAACTAATTTACTCTCCGGAAGCAAGCAAGGGAACATCCCATCAATTCCGATCAAGGGCCCTAAGGCAGAGGCGGATTCAAAAAATTCAGCAAAAATTCCTAGATAAGATAAAAAGTTAGCTGCGAGTTATAATACTAATAGAATGTCAATATGTTTGTAATTTTAAGCAAAAAATTACATGTAAGTTATTATCGAACTATAGATTATTCTGAGTATAGTGCTTAAAAATTGAAATAACACTAAATTCACGATTTATTGTTACAATAGACCCGCCCCTAGACAAAGCCTAGAGAACCTGTATGATAAATCCGCCTCTACCCGAAGGAAAACCGGAGAAAAACCCGGGCCAGGATGGGGCTACAGAATTTATGTACACAAACGTGCCAATGTTGAGTACACATAAAACTAAATTAATATGAGCCATAAGACAACACAATCATGCAAGAAAATAGTTTTTGAAATTGTTATAAGTTGTTTAAAAAGTACTACAGCAATGGCGTGATAAAGCACAAGACGAATTTAACTTTTGTTAAAATCAATAAATTCTTTTACAGTGTAGAAGCACTGGTGCAGGAGGTAGTTTTTAACCGCGGATTTGAAGATATTCAATTTCATAATATCTTTTATATTCTTGGGCAGGGAATTATATAGAACGATTCCCGAATGGTATGGTCCCTTTTGGCAAAGAGTGGTTGACACTCTAGGGCGATGAATATTACTACTATTGCGTGTATAGTGTTCGTGAACGAGACTGTTTCGTATAAAGCAAGGGTGGTGCTTCAGTAATTCGGTCTTAACAAACACGACCGTTTCATAAATATAAATGCAGGGAAGTGTTAAGATATTTAATTCCTTGAATAAAGGTTTACAAGAGTTTCGGGGGTGAGATTTACAAATTATCCGAACTATCCTCTTCTGAATTCTGAAAGTTTGAATACTCTGACCGGAATTACCCCAGAAGGTAATGCCGTAACGTAAATGGGAGTAAACGTTTGCAAAATATACGCAACGGGAAATACGTGGACTAACTGCGTTAACTAAGATTCGGAATGCGTAACACAATTTGCTTAATTGGGAATTAAGATTGTCAATGTGACAATTCCATTTGAGGTTGTCTTGAATATGGAGACCTAAGAATTTTGTATTTGTAACAGTTTTTAATTGTGTTCCGTTTAAAGAAAGAGAAACCTGGGGTAAAGATTTTGTGATACTATTGTGAAATGACATAGACACTGTTTTGTCAGTGTTTACAATGAGACGATTTGCATGGAACCAAGTCGAAAGGTTAGACAAAACTTTTTGAGCATTGGCGTGTTTACATAGTAAATTAGTGTCATCAGCAAAAAGAACCATTTTGCAATCTGATGTGGATGATGACATGTCGTTCACATACAATAAAAAGAGTATAGGGCCGAGAATTGATCCTTGGGGTACTCCGCAAGTAAGTGGCTTTGTTTCTGAAAGACAACGCTCAAGTATTTTATTTTTAGTATAGGATATTTCTACTTGTTGATATCTATCTTTTAAATAAGAAGTTAGCCATTGATGTGGAAGTCCACGAATGCCTAAAGAATGCAATTTGGTAAGGAGAATTCCGTGATCGATGACATCGAATGCTTTGGATAAGTCAAGAAAAACACCCTGAGGATTTTCTCCACTGTCTAGAGATGTGGTAACATCGTTTAAGAAGGAAAATATGGCGCTTGTAGTGGAAAAGGATTTCCTAAAACCGTGTTGATCGTCAGAGAGAATGTTATATTTTGATAAAAAATCTAGAAGACGCTTATAGAACAATTTTTCTAGGATTTTTGAGAAAGTGGGTAGTAGAGATATTGGTCGGTAATTTCCAATATTAAGTTTGTTTCCTTTCTTGTGTAAAGGTTTCACTTTAGCTCTCTTAAATATATTGGGAAACACCCCTTCCGATAAAGAACTATTAAAAATATTTACGAGTGGATTTAATATAGCGTGGGACGAAGATTTAACAATAAACTCAGGTATATCATCTATGCCTCGTGAAAATTTGTTTTTTAAGGAGCTGATGATTCCCATGACTTCACTGGCGTTAGTTTCGGAAGTGAACATAGAATTGGGTATGTGGGTGGTAATAATTGGAGGACATTGATTTGGATATATTGAGTTCGTTATTTTACCAACTTCTGAGAAGTGAGAATTAAACAAACTTGCGATGTCCTGAGGATTTGACACGATCTTGCCATCGTTTAGTAAAGAAACATTTTCTTCGCGATTTTCAGAAGTTGACGTGTAATTGTTAACAATATTCCACATGGCTTTCATCCGGTTGTTCGATTTTAGTATATGCCTGTCGTTTTCCATAACTTTAGCTGCATAGACTACTTTTCGGAGAATAGTCTTATATTTACGAAAATAATTATGGAATTCGGGTGGCTGGTTATAGCGTTTTGAAAGATAATATAAACGGCGTTTGTTTTTTGAAGAAATTCTTATCCCTAGGGTGATCCATCTATTGTATTTTTTTGTGTTAATTAACTTGCGTTTTATGGGAAAACTAGAGTTGTAATGTTTTAGGAATGTTGAGATAAATACATTGAATTTGTCGTCGGTGTTTTGGCAATTGTAAACATCTTTCCATGTTTCTTCACGCAAATAATTTACGAATATGGATTTATTTATGTCATTAAACTCTCTTGTAAATTTGTAAAGGATTTTAAGCGGTTTTAGTGTATTATTAATAGTCAATACTTGAGCAAGGTGATCACTGTATCCGGCGATAAACACTTCAGAGAGATACGAGATTCCATTGTTGACTATAATTTGATCTAGCAATGTTTGAGATGAGCCGGAGAGGCGAGTGGGGTCGTTTATCGTAGTAACAAGGTTGAAGGAGTCGATAAGATTCTTGAATCGATTAACTGGTGAATGTGCAGAGTCGCAGTTTGTACTGTTTTTTTGACAATAAATTTATTAAAATTTATTAAATGTATTATGAACCGTTATTAAAAACATTGCACTCGACAATAAATGTCAAATTTTGTCTTTCCTTTCATCCGTCATTTCTTTTGTACCGTGTCGCACCGTGTCACTTGCACCCATACAATATCCCTACGCAATAAATGATTCTTATGGTGTCTTTTACCATCCCTTGAAGTTTGTATCATGAAAATTGAACCATTCTGTTCATGGTACACAAAGAAGGAGCGAAGGCACTTCAATAACAGCATAATTATCACATTGCTTACTTCATTATATACAATATAACCATTCTTCAACATTAATCTGCAAAGTACGAAGTTAACATTTTTTAATATTTACGCCGAATGAAGAAAAGTAGAATGTTATATTCGTTCTCAATATATTCGAGTAATAGTATCGAAGAAAGAATAATTTAAAAATTATTATCTTGTTTTCTTTCTATATAGATTTACTTTCTTATTTTATATAAATTAATTTATTGTCCTACACGAGAACAATAGAAAAAAAATCGATGTATTGAAATACTTAGTTAAAAAACAAGTTAAACACTGCGTAACGTCACGTGGACAATAATTACTCATTGGAGGCAAGGAAGGAACTGCTTCATTAATTCCAATCAAATATTTACACTTCTCAGAGAAATAAAAATTGAATAACTTTATTCACTTGAGGGAAAAAAATTCTATGCACGTGATTCAGTCCAACCCACAAAAACTCTTGTAATTCAAGGAAGAGCAGTACGATTCAATTAAGTGAATGCGATTGTCTTCGGGATTCATTTATTCTGTCCAGAAGCTGACGTCACTTCACCTAGAGAACGAGTCATTCATTTTCGTCTTTGTCTTCGGGAATTAGTGCACTATTCCGTCACTTGTAGCGCTCAAAGCGCGAGAGCACTAAAGAGTATACGAAGTATTAATCTTTTGCAAAAGAAATCACGGAAAAAGTATTCATTATACATACCTTGTTAATTGTTACATCATCTGTCAACTTTTCATTTTTTTTCCAGTGAAGCACTTAATATTACGTACCATGGATGAATGCTTCCTATTTTAATTTTCAAAGATTAACTTCGATATAAATATAGAATACTCAAGGAATATGGCTTAAAGACATTTTCATTGAATTATTTAAAAAAAGATATGTTGAAAGCACAACAATCCTAAAGAGTATCTGTGAAATAGAGTTATTCTCCTATTATCGCATAATTCTTTTATCTTTCCGTACTTTTTATTGAGAACTATTATTTTTTGTTCAGATGATATCGTTTGTATATAATTTCTATTGGACTCAATCGCTATTTATACCCTTCAATCTGAACATATTTGGTAATGTTTCAACTTGACTGCGGAAAGCGTCATTATTTTTTGATAACTCGTTCGAATTACAGAGGTAGGTCAACGGAAATTGCTTTCTTTCGAACTGACAAATTTCCCGCGCAAAATGCTTCAAACAGGTTAATACACATATTTAGTATAATCCATGTATATATTATATAATACTTACTAATATATAAAGATGTAACGCGAAGGCGTGCCTGTCTACCTGTTACTTTATAACGATTAAACCACAGAACCGATCGTGATGAAATTTGGCAAAAAGAAAAAAGTTAAGATGTCCAGGATGAACATAATCTAACTTTTATTTAAAAAATGCCTGAAGCGAAAGATAGAAAATGATTTTGACCATACATGTCGATGAAATCGGAAATAAGAGGTATATTCGTTTACGCCACCTAAACTATTGATAGCAACATAGATAAACGAGATAGGTGATAACTATTGATAGCAACATTGTTTGCCTCAAAAAGTTCTACAAAAAAGTCCGGGACAGCAAATGTCTGTCAGCAAAGGTTCACCCACATTATTGAAAAAACGTTATTAAAAATAGGAGTGTTAAACTATGTAAATTTATGAGAATAATTTAGGAAGGAAGAATGAATCAAGATCGCATTTAAATCGTAAAATTTCGAGGAATAGTTTAGATTTTACAAGAATGTTAATGAAATGGTGCAGCCGCGTCAAGCATCGGAAAGCGAGATGGTATAGTGTAAACAGCATTACGCTTTCTATTAAATTTGTATTATTAAGAATTTGAAAAATTACGATACTAAACATGTTTTCAAAAACCAGCAAGAAAAAGTATTTTGATCGTATAACATAGATATGTTTTTATTTTTTCAGGAGTAAAAGAAAACTCCGGAGCAACGCAGGGTATTAAAAAACTTGTATTAAAAAACATTTTCTGTAGGAATCTTCGAAATTATTTATATCGATGGAGTAGCTCACCTTCATAGCCTTGGGCATAAACCCCGCTCAAATTTCTCTGCGAGAGAGTGCAATGGCGCTCTAAAGTGCACGCGAATATGTCATTAGTCAGGATACTGCACTCAAGTGCATATTGAAGGAAAGCATGTACTTAGTTACGGCGGCTATTCAGGGGACTGGCCATATCTCACCAACGCTATTCACGTTCCTCGACACTTAGCCGGTCAATGCCTTCGAGACGCGTTAATATCCCTGCGCCTCCATTTTATTACTGTCATTGTACTACAACGAACCTTAATTGTGTGTACAAATTGTTTAATCCTGTACCATTAACCTCTAAAACCATTACTTTCAGAGTTAGAAATAATTTAAATGTTGATATACGAATCTTGGTTACAATTTTGGAAATAGGAAGTAGAATCATTCGGATTATTCAGTATATTTCAAATTTTCGATCAAATTTCGTAATTAAAGAGAACTTATGACAGGACTCATTACCACGAAGGCAATATCAAGAGTGTCATTGCGGCAGAGAGAGTGGTCGTTACGACAAGCGCCGTTCTACCTAGTCAACAGAAGAAAAGGGTATTAAAACTTCATCTTATGCAGAATAAAGGATGCTATTAAATATTTATTAACCTTATTTCATGGTATTCTTCTTTTGTTTTCTACAAATTGAAAAGTTTTAAAGTTAATAAAAACACATAAGGGTGTCTCAAAAATTGGACGGGTTTCGGAATCCGTCACGAAGAAAATCAATGAATCAGAGAATCCTCCAATGAATTATCTACGTGGCTGCGCAAAAGGCTGGACACCGAAAGTGACTGTACAGTTTTCTTTTGTACTTTTCATTATTTGATCATATTTCTTTAGTTTTAAAGATAATCATAGTTGTTATAATAATAATAATAATAATAATAATAATAATATATTAATCTGCGAGTGAGCAATGCTCGGTGGCAGATGGAAAACATAATAATGTAAATATGTAAATTTACAAACATATTTACGTCAAATTACAAACATATTCACATTATATTTGTATTATAACTCGCATCTAACTTTTTATCTTATCTAGGAACTTATGCAAAAATATTTGAATCTGCCTCTGCCTTAGGGCCGTTCATCGGAATTGATGGGATGGTCCCTTGCTTGCTTCCGGAGAGTAAATTAGTTTATTGTCCTCCACGTGGTCATACATGGCAGTTTGTACTGTTTTTTGACAATTAATTTATTCTTATTATAATAGATATAATAAGAATATACATAATACGATAATGTGAAATTTAAAAAAAAGTCTTCGCTCAAATATCTATAAAATACACAAACACGGAATAAAATGCCTACAAAATTAGTACATAATAAGTGTAAAGGATAATACACCTAAAAAATTAAAAAATTAAATTAGGTCCATATGTGTGTATATTCTCATACGTACAGAAACACATTTTCACTTACACGTAGATGCAGACACACACACTCATACGTTTAAGCACGCTTCAATATACGCAATATTCAATATACCATTACTCCTCCTATAACGTTAATGTAAAAATAATTGCTATAATATAATTAAAAGAAATTAATAACAGGCGCAGGAAATTACAAACTATCAAATTCAAGCACATTAAAGAGGACACCTTTTAGAAGATTTAACATATATTTATAGAGTCGATTTGTTCCGAGGAAAAAGGGTAAATTTGTTAATTTATAAGATTGAGCTTACGCTACTTGTGAGAGAAGACACAATATTCTTTAATTACAATGCGATTCAGATGAAGACTGATTTCATGTTGATTCACAAAATATTTTCAACCTAATTGTCAGTTGGTACCAAGTGTTTGATATTGTAGATTATATGCTGACAAATTCCAATCAAGCATTTTAAGTTTATTTTCAGAAGTTGATTTAACTAAATATATTTATTTAACAATTTAATAATTCGTACTGAAAGTTTCTTTATTAATACAAATAATGTAGGAATAAAACTCTATTTTTTTGAATTAATTTGGCTTTATTTACAAAAATTATATCATACCCAGAGCTAGTTATAATTTTTGTAAATAAAGCCAAATTAATTCGAAAAAATAGAGTTTGCTGAATATGGGGCAATTTGTATCAACTGACTCGTCTTAATAATGGCTCTTACGCCAGAATCTAACTAATTTTCCGATTCATAAATTATTGTGTTGAATTAATGAATATATAAGTTACAAATAAAATCCATTAGAATGGTAAAATATTTCAAAATTGCAGTATTTTGCAATTAATAATACAACTAGCTTTGAGATTTTTATAATTCCGCCTGTTATATATGCAACACATTCTACAGAAGTGTTGGGCAAGAGGTTGGTCCGTTTGGTGTGATCTATCGTTACTTCATGAAATCGAAAAAGTACTATTCTTCCTAACACGAATCAAAAATGGCTTACGAATGCAATGGAACTTAACTATATAGGGATGATTTATATAAAGGCACATGCCACTTCGCAATGTAGCAGCGCTCACTGTTGGCGTATTTGAATCTTTTTGTGAACAATCTGATTCCAGTTTTGCAACCGCATGAATATACATTGACTTCGTGATTTAAAGAAATCAATAATTGAAGCCCACGGATGGTTTTGAGTTTTCATACGAAATCTAAAATACGTTTATTTACTTAGAAAATATATCCCAACGAGACAGCAATAATTTTATTACCCAGTAAGTATGTTTCAATTTTTTATAATCTTTTACAAAAATTACCAAATTAGTGTAAGTTGAAACAAACATTAGCGAGTTCGTCTTTTGACGCCATTTTGTAACAAGAGTCGTACGCGTGTAGAAGCAGTTCATTGAGGTTAGGTGTCACGGAGGTGCGAGTTTCTTTGAAATTGTGTGATGCCTATTCCCACCAGGGAATCCTGGATGAGCTGAGCTAGTTCAGAGTAAATTAATTTTTCTATTATATGTGGCAATAGTTTAATCTTAGTGGTAATTTAATTTCTTTTCATGTGTTTTGATTTCTTGCGATTTACTAACGTTTATATGGACTTAACCGCTCTAAAAAAAAGGTAAATTTCATAACTTAATACTGTAACGCACATCACTATAATTAATACATAATAAAGCATAAAAATTCTCCGTAGAACTACCTATTATTGATTTCAATATCGATTAGTGGGTAATTCGTATTAAAATAATTATTCTATCGATTGTAAGGCTGAATGAACTGCACATTGACACATTGTACATGTGAGAATATGATTATACTTTGTTTTTTGTTTTGCTTAGGAAATATCCGAATTTAATAACCTTATTTTGATTATAAGTGATGGTGATAAAATACACAATCAAATTTACATTTATTCAACTTACCAACTGGCAATACTATTTTACTATTTATTTTACATTTAATTCAATGTTTCGACTTACATTTCAATATTTGGGTAAAAAAAACTTTTGCAGACAGATGTCCAAGTGATCTAGAGCAGGGGTGGCCAACAAGTCTATTTTGGAGGCAAATTTTGGTCGCTCGTCGATCGCTCGCAATGTCTGGGATGGAATTCCGTGTACCATGGGCTTTGAAGTGATTGTAGAAGACAAAATTTTCTAGCAATGTAGTATAAAACACATTATGTGAAAAGGTGTTCTGGTCTTTATGGCAAACCCAATTTGGTCTCTTTTACGGCACAACGTTCTTTGAGTTCTGGAACTAACGAGAAAATGTCAGAACATGGTATTTCAGCACTTTATTACAGAATATCAAAGCGCGCGCTTTATATCCTTTCCTTGAAGCATCAGTTTTCGTAGGAAGGATGGACGACTCCTCCATTCTAGGAACAGAACACTGATCGTCTTCTGTTGCAACGAGAGACAAAAGCGAACTTCGTTTTGTGGGAGGGAAGAAGGTACAAGATCCCATCGCACGATCATAGTAAAATAGGTCAAGTGAGAAATCAAGCCAGACACCGAGAATAATACGGATTATCGACGTCATAATCGTGCTTGGTCTTAACATCCGTTTTACCAAGGAAGAGTGAAGTCAACTGATCAGCTGAACACGGAGATTTGCCAACAATTGACCCAATTCGGACTGTAACTGAAACCTTAAACTGTTCCACGGATTAAGAGAACAAACTCCAGAGAAAATAACGTAGCACATTCCCAATAAGAAACCAGAATGATAGATTTATACTTTTGTATCTATTAGTTTTCGTTGTTCGGAACACGCAGAAGAATTATGAGATAATATTGTTCGTGGAAGTTTAAAGAATTCGGAAATGGATGTTGTCTGTTGGTGAGAAGCGATCTGGGTGGCCAGCTGGTTTTAGGAATGTGTCAAGGGAAAGAGCCCTCAGAGACGACGCGACAAAAACATTTTCAGTCGAGGTTTAAAACAAAATAAAATTTAAGTGTTATTGCGAAGGTCTGTGTTTGAAATTGGAATAGAACCTTCTTAAGTGAAAGAGACGCGAAATTAGCTGTCTTCAATAATTGAAGTGTGTGGAAAAATTATAAACAATTCTTGAAGGGACGACAAGATAGGAATGCTAACTTCATCGGTTCGAAGGGACGCGGTGTGGTCTGCGCACGTGCCTTAGCCGCTATGAGGGGTGACGTTACACAAGGCGAATTACGAATTTTGGGGGAGCCATCTGACTAGTCAACGAGAATGACACAGGGATACTTTGTTTCGCAGAACTAAGAAGAAGGGCAAAATAGGCCTTGTATAAATAACAGTCGGGTTGAACCCAATTAGAAATTTCGTGCCAGCGAGCGATATTCGGAAACGTAGGGGTGTGGGAAAATGACCATTCAAAGGAATTTTGGGGGGCTTGTAGTGGAAAGAGGTGTTGGTGAGATTTGCCAGATTTTTTTAAATAAATTGGTTTCGTTGGAACGACACTCATAAAATTTTATGACCTAAGTTAAACGAAATGTCAAAGCTAATAGGAAATTTTTGGAGGATAAACAGATTTCGGAATTCGTGAAAGAAAGAAGCAGGGGTATTAACAAATACTGCTATTGGCTGAGGACCTTTCTACGTCACTTGATGACTGACCTATTAGATATACCTCAAGGGTAATAGAAATCGATTGCCATTGGAGGACAGAAATCTGACGTCAGAAAAATGTGGAGTTCATTTCTAAGTTTTTCGGACTCTGGCGGGAGAACTAGTATAAAATACAGAAACGCTACAGGCTTACTCTCTTATGATTATGGTTCAGATTTGCTTACTTGCTTGGTATTGTTATTCAGATTTTCGGCTCACGTGGTCGTTTGATCAAAGTTCGGTCTCGTTTGTGAATGACGAGGTCAGATACTCGGATTGTTGAAATCAAACTTAACTTTCGTGAGCGAGGAACGTTTTTCTTTGGAACACGAACATCTCACAATCTTGATGATTTGTTGTTCTATACCATGTGTCATTACAAGCAGGGCACATGTTGATCATTTTGTTTGAGTTGATCACAACCTTAATGAACTTTGGAATTTTAAACCCACGCAGCTGATCAGTTATAAGTTTCGGTCGCCAGCGTGCTACGAGCATCTTTGAATTCGAACAAGCGACACTTCATCGATTAAGAACTTTAATAAATGTCATCGAGTGCGGTATCTTCCTCAATGGGATCGGAAGGAGATGGTCATGGCTTGCGGTATGCTGAGCGGGTGGTCGCCTGCTTCTAACTCTGATGAATGGGAGAAATCCGAAGGCCTGGCGTACTGGCCTGACATTACTTCATTTGGCTACTGATGGTCTACCTTGGAGGTATTATAGTTAAGGTAATTACTGACTGGTTGCATCCAGTATTTCGTTTATAATTCGCTGCGAGAAGAACCAGTGAATGGAACTCTTATATCTGTGTTATTGTTTAAAGACTCTTGTGGTTCAAGAACATTAATGGACAAGGACATGAAAGATAAACATTAATTGTTTAAAGAAATCATACTCTCAATAGCCAAGCGTAATTGATTGTTGACTGGAACAATTGTCTAACCAGTATCATAATTGTTTGAAGAGAGTATTCTTTCATTATGCATGGTCATTGTGATGTTGGGGGAACATTGAAAGGGTATATGTTTGGGAAAGTGCTTGCGTGTGAAAAATTAGTAAGTAAGAATATTGTATAATTTGGATGAATAAATAATTAAGATCAATTTTACACAGTGTTGTGTTTCCTTCTCGAAGGACAAGGTATATTTTACGATATATTAGATGGGCCGAACCCTATATGCCCTAGTTGTTTGATCGAGCAGCGGAAGGTGACTTCAGTGAGTCAGGTAAGTGCTAACGATCTATTAGATGGATCGAACCCCTGCTCCTTTGGTTTTCTTTTTAAATAATGTTTTACTATTCAAGGAAATAAATACCTAAATAAAATAAAGTAAAAACGTTTAAAAGTTAATGGGAAATGGACATAAAAAGCACATAAAAATCACTCACGAATTTGACGGAACCGTTTCGCCATATAGCCTTCCACAGCCACGTTGTGAATCGTAATGATTGTCTAGGAGGCTTAGGTAGGCTAGGTGACGAATTCTACAAAAATATTTATTTGGTACGAACAATTTTCTATTTGTATACGCGAAATATATAATTGGTATACATACCAAAATAGCATTTTCCCAGTCTTTTGCCTTTTTCCATCGAATATCCCAACAACGAAACAACATATTAATTAGAGTTGTCTTGCGTCCTTCCACATCGTCACTTAATTTCGGGACATCGATCTGAATTACTTCTCCTTTCCGCATTCTACTTCAATATTCTTGTGTCAATGAAGTTAAAGAATTCGGAAGCTTTTTACCCTTCGAGAACCTCACAACATATCGTGTGTTGTGGTATGACTTTAACTGTAAAAAAATTGACGTATTTGACATCTTCGGATTTTTTTTTTGCCAAGTGTGTGTTTCTGCAAATATTTGTATTTTGAAGTCGACGTTGAATGGCGTAGCTGTTACACGTGTTTCTTGCTTTCGTGATCACCGGAAGAGTCTTAGTTCTCACAGAGTGCTGAGAGAGAGAGGAGCAGTCGTAAAAAGGTCAAGTAACGAATTTGCATCGCATCTCAGACGGAATTCAAGAAAGAAACCATTGGATCCCACGAAACTCACCGGTCTGCCACGATTCCACCAAATTTTGTAAAAGAAAACTTATAGTTTTTGTGCGTATCTTTCCACACGTGGAGAAGATATGTGATGACTTTCTGCAACGAGAAGAAAGGTGAAGAGTCGGGAATCGAAGCCAGGACTCAAACCACAACACGACCCGTTCTCCTTCCACATCTTGTCCACCATTTCCACACAGAAGATAAGTGAACCAGACGGTACACAATGCTGCGTGCACTCAAGAACCGGTTTCACACGTACCTATGTGTAGGGTACACGGAAGAACCTTAACACGCGTGGAAAGGGTGTACAGGTGTGGAAGGAGAACGGGTCGTAATGTGTTTTACACTCCTGCGATAAATGCAGGAGTTCTGGGTTCGATTCCAGGCTCGTCGACGTTTTCACTTGACCGAATGTTATCGTGTATTTGTAATGTCTTACGATTTGGCTTATGTCATGATTAGATGTATGGACACGAACACATTTGGTAGCGAAGATTCCGATACAGCGATAACTCAACGAAGCATTTTGACGTTTTAATTCCCAAATCACGCGGAGATATTATTGGTCGCACGGTACTTCCGGGGTCAGAACTTCCGTGATGGAAGTGTTGGAAATAAGGTCATGAGTTTCGAAAAAGGAAGAGGGGAAAAACAAAAAATTGTTAACANAAAAACTTGGTAGTTGTGGGATGCTGGCAACATTATCAAAGAATGATACAGTGAAAGCCTTTAATTTGTTGCTCATTATTTTATTATTGTTATAAATCTACTTCTGCAGCATGACATTCATCTTCAGTAGCATGCACAGGAAAATATACATGGAAAAATAACAAGAAAATACGAAAATAATTGAAATGAATAAATATAAAATAATGAATGAAAAATTTTAAAATAAAATTATGAAATATAAAAATAAAACAAGGAAGAATGAATGAATTTTCAGTTTTTGTATTTCAGTAATTGTCGTATTTTCTTGTTATTTTCCTGTGCATGCTACTCAAGACGACTGTCATGCTGCAGAAGTAGATTTATAACAATAATAAAACAATGATCAACAAATTAACGGCTTACACTGTATCATTCATTGTTCTAATGAATTCATGAAATGTAATAAAACCATATATGACGGAGTCTTCACATCTATTATTTCCAATTTCAGAACCTGTTCAAAACTGTTAACTTTATTTTTCATTTTGTAATATAAATTATAACGATAACAGATTAAATTTATTAATTATTACGTTCAAATATTAATTATATCGTGTGTATTTTTAAATAAATAAAAAGATATTTATTTAACTGTTCAATTCACACCACAATGCCTCATTGACGTGTAATAACACATTTATGCATACATTTGTTAAAATATAAAATTAAAAGTTCATGGCACTGGAGCTTTTATTAATAAAGTTGGCGAACAATAATGTCAATAAAACTTTAACATGCGGTATATGATAGAAGTTGGTATTTAACAACGTACTATTTCTCGACCTTGAATGATAATAATGGGACCCAATGGGAAGTATAATAAAAAATCTGAATTATGATGTTTGAAGGCATAAACTCGTCTTTGTTCGTAAAGCATCTTCATGATGCTTAAAGGACTGTTACAGGCGCAGTTCATTACTTCAAACAGTATTATTACTAGATGAGAATAAGAGACCTGAAAATCATTTATGAAGATATATATGCACGAAGCAGGAGGTAAAAAGATTTGGAGAAATGAAACCAAAGATATGAGAAGGGTAGAAGAGGAGAATGGAAAGTTGACTCCTCACGTGAAATTACAGCTACGTAACATTTTTTTTGTGGGGCTTTAAGGGCTCGTCAACAACAAGGTCATTAGAGCCCATGACCTAGCTACGTAACACGATAAGTGCTATTTGTTTTCGATAGTTGTTCACTTCTATAACTTCACAGTATACACAGACATCACTTCTATATTGAAATAACAATAAATCCATTATTTGAAAAAGCAGTTACAAACTACGCATGACCACGTGGAGGACAATAAACTCAATTACTCTCCGGAAGCAAGCGAGGGACCATCCCATCAATTCCGATCAAGGGCCCTAAGGCAGAGGCGGATTCAAAAATTTCAACATTCAACTCCTTAGATAAGAGTAGTTGTGAAGACCCCTCAGTTACGAATTTAATCAACAATTTCTAATTAGAAACATGTATGCAAAATAGTGCCCGATAATTTTCTCCACTACTTCGATTCTGTGCGATTTCTCGAGAGAAGGTGTCACGTCATAGTCGAGGCTTGTCGTAATTGTGTGTATTTGAAGTTCACACATCGATTACGGAGTCGGTAGTTTGTCATTTTCCCTCAGGTGACGTATATTCCATCTGTTGAACGATTTCTCTCTCGAAATCACAACCATAAATTACCGGGGCTTCCATACGCTTCCCCAGATCCACGTTTGGATGTCGAATCAATCATATCTCGTTGTCTCTTTCGACAGAATCCACGGAGCGAAGACGAGATCGGATTCTTCACTTAACTGACATTTCCACCTCTCGCCGTCTTTTCCTTTCAGTCCAGAGTCATTTTGGTTTTTTATACCCGAAAATGTTTGGAGAAGTAGTGATTTTTTGCTCCTTTTATGTTTATTTATTTGTGTCTACTTTATGTTCATTGGCACAAAGTTACTAACAGAGTTTGATATTCTTTACAATAAATTATTTTTCTGTTGGATTGTCGTGTGTCCATGTCGTCTTTTCTGTCCTTGCTTTTGCCCTCGCGGTCTTCGTATTCCGTCTGATACACATCATCTGTCCCATATATTGCAGTAAGATGTCATATTCTCTTTAAGAAGCTGCTCCACTTTCTGATGTGTTTAGCATTCGTCTCCTCCACCTTGTTCTCTATATGTCACATTCAAATAACACACGTTCGGCGGTCTCCTCATAATATCCACATTCACATGTTGGCTCCTCCTTTATCTTGTTTTTATGTTTAGAAGAGTCTGAATACGAAGTTAAAATTTCTCCCCTCAACAAAAACCGGGAAATATTTAAAAAGAAAAATTCGCTGAAAACTGCGCTGCGGACGAAGAAAGAAAAAAAAAATTCGTAAAAACAAAAGTAGACTAAATTTCCTGCAGCGCAAATTGCTTTGACTAATTTTTTTTTTTTTTAACTAACGTTGCTGGATTCTAGTTACGTCATTTGTATGTTAACCTAAGCATATTTGACATGACGGTTTCGTACACAGACGCATTGTCCACACTTCATTATCGATTGTAAAGAGAAATTTGAAGAAGAAGAAGAAGAAGAAGAAATGTACAAAAAAACAACAACAACAAAAAACCGACGTATTAATTTGTTTATTTTAGAATTTCTTTATCGCTATATTGCAGTGACAAAATGCGTTGGACTCAGATATTTGCTATTAGTAAAACACAGATAAAATAGAAATGGCGAAGGGATCAAAGTAGATAATAAAATGAACAAATAAATCTGTAATTTCTTGGGTTTGTGTGTTCTGAGTGACTTGTATTTTTTTAAAATAATTTGCTTAGTAATTGTTTGCAATTTTCGCACCTTTTTTCTTTCTATGTCTTTTGTCTATTTGAGTTGCGTATTTTCACGTTTTACTTTCTGACGACGATATTTTATAGATATGGATAGAAAAACTTGCAAACTCCAAGAGAATTTTAACCTTTTAGTAGTGATATTATCCTAATAAATTGCAATTAGATTAACGAGAGACGAAAAACGTACAATTTTAATAGCAAAAAAAGAACAATATACAGCGTTTGAAAGTAGTGAACTTTTGTCGAAGACAGAAGAGTAGCAGCAGAGCGTTCGCCTCGTAAAACACTCTTCCCGCAGGCGACGTCGAGGTCAAAAGGTTATGACACACGACCATGAAGCGGAGAATCGCGACGGTTGCATCTCGCGCATGCGCGGATGTGACGAGGACGGAGCGAGGGGAGTGGACGTTATGATTCCTTCCCTCATGAAATCCCTTCATTTCATTTATTCTCCTCTTTAAGGTGCGATCAGGGACTCCCGAGTTTGCCGAATCCCGAAGACGTACGATATTTTTCTTAATTATTATTCTAATTGTTTTACAACAAAAACAATATGAATAATAAGGAAGTAGAAACATGATTTTCTTTATATCGATCAGTTAACAATACAGTACAAACAATATTCGGAAACTTTTGCTTGACTCGTTTGAAATGCGTAAGAACATTAGGAACAAACATGGCGGAGCATTAAGAACAAACATGGCGGCCGAGAACGGCGCTTTCGTCATTCATGCCTTATCTGACCTCAAAGGAAAAAGTGAAATATCTTTCTCGAATGTCTCAAGTGACCTAAAGGGAAAAAAGTGATGTGGAAAATACCACGAAAAATTTACTACAAATCAAAAAAAATAAATCATCTCCATCACTTTCGTTTTTCAAAAGGTTTTTCTCATTTTGTAAATATTTTCTCCGCAAAATGCGACGTATTTTAACATCAATTATAATTGTAGTTATTTTATTTAAATGGCCGGTGAGGTATGTTCTTCTAACGTTGAACTCACAATAAGTACATTTTGTTGCTCTGCTTACTTATGTAAATTTAATATATTTTACTGATTTAATTCTACATAAACTAGTAAACTTTTCCTGCTTCAAACAATGTCAACACTTTCTGTCTTCTACATTGTTTATATCTCGCATTTAACGTATTAAAATCATAAACAATAAATTAATTGAAGGGAAGATTTAAATGAAGGAAAATAAAATATAATTGCGTAAGCTCCAGTGTTTGTTAAGTTAACACTTAATTTTTTTCTCAAAATTTTATTACTATATATTTTGGAATAAGATGTGCTTCTCGTCTGTCTCTGTTACACAAACGAGTGTTCAGGACATCAATTTTCAAGAACTTTCTCTCAAACACTTACTTCTCTTTGGTCAACAAATTGGGTATTCCCATAGCATGTGTCGCACATTTTCTGATCCTGCTTTGCACACACATTTGTCGTGTGATATTTTATTTATTTTGAATAAATATTCATTCTTGTTCCCTTCATCACTCAGTATTTCCATTTCCTCTCTCGATGATCGAAACCGTTTTCTATTTACATGTGCAAAGAATACATCATTATCAACTTACATGTTTCTCTTCCCCTTGTTCCTTCACCGTCGTTGCTCCAACACTATCTCTACATTTCTGAATAATGTGAACGATCGAAGGCCAGTCCTACTCCCTAAAAAAAGGACGACTAACAAAATTTCTATTTTATTTCATGGTTTTAAATAGTAAACAAATTTACCATCAGTAAAGCAGTTACCATCTGCGAATGACCACGTGGAGAACAATTAACTCTCCGGAAGCAAGCAAGGGACCAACCCATCAATTCCGATCAAGAGCCCTAAGGCAGAGGCTAAGAATTAAACATTTCAGCTCTTTACTCCTAAGATGAGAATAAAAATAGTTCTGTACGTGTTATAATATTCAGAGAATACCAAGAAACTTGTATCAATAAAATACGAAAATGGTATTTCACACATTTATTTTTATCGAACAATGGATTATTCGGAATATATTGTTTTTAAATCGCGGAAAAATTAAAATAACTCTAAATTCCATATTATTTCTTTGAACAGACTCTGCCGTGCTAGGCGAGAGTCTATTTATAAATTTACTATTTTATTATTACATATTATATTAAAAATAAGTCTGGGTAAACGCAATACAGCTTAACGACAGTAATCTCCACACCGGCTGAGAAAATCTTGGAAACAAAACCCCAATATAAACCCTAAAAAATAATAAGAAAATCATATTATTATGAGTAGGGTAACAACCATCCCGACTAGTCATTCCCTAACCTCCCCTTATTTTCACTTTTCAAATTTTTTGAAATAAAAATAAAGACAAAATGTCCTTTTCCTTACCCGCATGAATTGCATTAATAAATAGGGAAGTATTGATAAATTTATTGTCAAAAAACAGTACAAACTGCGTATGACCACGTGGAGGACAATAAACTAATTTACTCTCCGGAAGCAAGCAATGGACCATCCCATCAATTCTGATCAAGGGCCCTAAGGTAGAAGATAAAAAGTTAGCTGCGAGTTATAATACTAATAGAATGTCAATATGTTTGTAATTTAACGCAAATATGTTTGTAAATTTACATGTACAAGTTATTATCGAACTATAGATTATTCTGAGTATAGTGTTTAAAAATCATAAGAGTTGAAAAAACACTAAATTCACGATTTATTGTTACAATAAACACGCCCCTAGACAAAGCCTAGAGAACCTGTATAAGAAATCCGCCTCTACCCGAAGGAAAAACGGAGAAAAACCCGGGCCAGGATGGGGCTACAGAATTAATGTACACAACCGTGCCAAAGTTGAGTACACATAAAACTAAATTAATATGAGCCATACGGCAACACAATCATGCAAGAAAATAGTTTTTGAAATTGTTATAAGTTATTTAAAAAGTGCTACAGCAATGGCGTGATAAAGTACAAGACGGATTTAACTTTTATTAAAATCAATAAATTCTTTTACAGTGTAGAAGCACTGGTGCAGGAGGTAGTAATGCAGGTTTGGACCTATGGAGTAGACATAGGTCAGGTGCAGAGTAGATGAGGGAAACCTCAGCCAAGAATCGATCCCGCGGTGTCCCGGTTCACAAGTACGAATAGAGTGAAGATTCGGTTTTGAAGAATCAATATCGTTTGTTACACCTGCGGTTCTTTACGGATAAATGGAAGGACATAAAACGGGAAGGACATGTTTGTCACCTACTTATCTCCTTCTGCAGATTCGATTCGTGACACTTCAGTGAAGCCATTCGACCAACAGAGGGATAGGAACGACAGTTCAAATATTTAACATTAATAAGCTTTCACGTTTAATATTAGTGAAATATACTGTGATTGAATTCTAAACACCAAACACTCACTTATGGTTAAACACAGGTAAACACGTGTTAATCCAAATTAAATTACTATGAACTATCCGTATACATTGATATAAAATAAGCTGATGCTGGTGTTATTTTGATTATTTACGGTTGGAAGTCATTTATGAGATAAGTTAGCATAAAAATGTGTCACTTTCATACCTCTCCACCCTTCCATAAAAAGTGTATGCATTCCAGCTACTCTGTTTCAATCATATCTCCCTGTAAATTTCTACAAAACTGCAAATTTTTTAGAAATGATTGAAAATACCTAGAAACATCAGCATTCTGTTTGACGGTGCACTTATAAATATATTTTTGTCAGTAGCGTAAAAATTGTTCACAAGAAACGTTATTGCGTTAGAATGATCTATTATTGTTGTACACGGATATTGTTTTTAAAATGATAATGTTGCATACCGTCATTTTTTAATGTCTTACGTAAGAATTTTGTTGTAACACTCCTCCAGTAAGTAACACCCACCCCCATTTATCCAGAGTTACTCGAATAAAACTATTCCAGTGCTTGACTGAATTAGATGCTGTAATTTTAATTTAAGAAAAATACTGGTCACATGAATTTTACCAAGTTTTATGATGGTGTAGAGGACATCTTTTCAATGTCTGATACATGATTGAAGCTTGAAGCATAGATATAAAGTGCCGTGGATTCTAGTAGCTATTCGGCGGTGAACTATATCAACTTTTCTAATGTTGACCAAACTTTACAATACCTGAAATGTAACAAAACCCCTCTTAACCGGCCTCGGACCCACCGACCTGTCGCGTGAAACCATTTTCTTTCTTTTTGCTTTCAAGAACTGTCAGATAGTGACTGATTCAAGCATTGATTGTGGAAGTAAAACGGAGTGACGCGACGTTAGGTGTGCGATGTATCTGTGTTTCGGTGGGTGGGGGGGGGCAGGGTGAGGTAGAACGGAGGAGGGAGTTCGCCAGTTTGATTTCCTTCTTGTTGGCGAGTCTATTATTCTATGAATATATACGCACATAGGTTTATATTTCTATGAATCAATTATTTCGTGTACGTCTATATATGTACAGTTCTGGAAGCTTAAAAGGACACGCGAAAAATATTCTAAATATGAGAGGTGATAAAAACGATATCTTCATGATTCCAGGAGTGTACAATTAAATGCTTATGCGTGATATCGTGTTTGAAAGAAAATCGGTTGTTCACGGGATTAACCTGTGAAGCGGGTAACCGACCAGGGTATCGGTCCCGACCAGACCGGTAAAGAGGGGATTTAAACATGTCTACTTTTGAGTTTCGTCTGCAACCAATAATTTTCTCTCTTCAAGTGGAAGAATCTAGAAGCGGTTTTTCTCCATACGTAAATCGCAGAACGAACGGCTCCTCAGAATAAAACATCGGATGACATGTCGCGTGCTTGAAGATGTACGTTCGTCTCGGATTCTAGAGACACAGAATTATTCTAGAAAGTATTTCTTGTCGTGTCGATCTGAAACGAGATACATTGAAGGAGTCTCACATTAACGTGACGACCTATGCGAAGAGAAAAAATAGTCATTCTAGAAAGCGAGTGGCCGAAGGGAATGTATCTTAAAATTCAAAGAGGCAGTAGAATCCGTATGAGTTCATATATATATATATATATATATATATATATATATATATATATATATATATATATATATNTGCGTGCTTTTTTCCGATCAAATTTAATTTCACTGACAAACTACTTTCGATAATAATCACCTCCAAATATTTGCTTCCTGGGTGCTTGCATGAACCACACAAAAGAGACCAAAAATTTAATCAGTCTTAAGACGGACTTACTAAGTCATCTAGAAAACATCAATATATATTTATAACAGACAACAGACATCGACGCTTCAAAGTAAATCGATCAGTAAAGGAAATTCGATACACGATAAGGAGTGAGACAATGTTTGAATATTATAAATCAAAGGATGTTTTTAATTCGAGTGGAGATGCAAAAATGTGCCGAACTTCCAACTCGTCGATACATTTGCTTTCAACTCTTCGGAGTCGAAGAATCGGAACAAAATACAATTGTGTGATAACTTTCGGTGACAGGTGAAAATGGCGATGAGCCTGGAATCGAACCCGGGACTCCTTCTTTGATCGTAGGGGTGCTAACCACTACACCACCCGTTCGCCTTTCACATCACGTATCTCCCGATTGGGGATGTGTCTCAGGTCTTCCGGGGTTTAGGTCTGGATGGAAGTGATGTACAGTTGTGGAAGGCGAACGGGTGGTGTAGTGGTTAACACCCCTGCGATCAAAGAAAGAGTCCCGGGTTCGATTCCAGGCTCATCGCCATTTTCACCTGAGCGAAAGTTATCTCCAATCTTTTCCGCGTGTAGGGTAGACGAAAGAAATATGTACATAAAATACAATTGCATTTGCGCTACTGATTTATCAATACAATAAATAATTCCATATTGGCAATCTATAAAATAATAGTAAAACATGAAGAAATAATCTAAACGAAATATTATTCTTTTTGTTTTCTTTGAAAAAAAAAGAAGTTTTTTTCCATTTTTCTTAAGTGAATAGCGTGTGTCACTTCGACGGAAACACACCGGTTCTCGGGGTAGATCGACCATACTCTCTCCAGACTCACTCTGTAAAGAAACGAAATGAACACTTTCATTGGTAAATTAAAAGAGAATGTTAAATTATATTATAACGCATTTTAACAACTTCAAAACATATTGAACAAACGTACGTCACATCGAAAGCTTTCCTTGGAAACTACGGCTGCGGTAGCGAGGAAGCCATGTTAGTAAGCCATGAAGGTCAGTGGCGTGAATCCATCTTTCGTCACCCAGAGCGAATGACGAGGACGTTTTTCACAACATGATTAAGACAAATTGACTCGTTCGCCCAGACATTATATTCGAAGGAACCTCGATAATTCGTAACTCACGAGACTACTAAAAAGTTCAGAATTTACGAAAATTTCCGAGAATAGATTCATCCAATATTAAACCCGCACATAAACTATAGACAATATAAAGCACGGTCACTCCCCATTGTTTGATACGTCACGAGTTTCTTTAGATCAGGATAATAATGTTTGTGTGCGCATTTATAACAATATGTAAGCCCATCATTATTATATTTTTGCTGTTACATTATTCTCAGTGATTATACCTGTTTGGTTATCAACAATCTGATAGTCAATTCTAATCTTCCCATAAATAAACAAATTCTGAGAAAACTACGGTTTGTGAAGTGAGTTAAAAATTTTGCTTAAGTTAATCATTAATAATATCTTAATTAAGAGGAAAAACAAATGTAATCCAATCTAAAATATTGAAAGATCTTTCCTAAAAATTTTGAATTACAAAGTTTGATAGTGAACATCGTGTTGTATGGGAATGAAAAACAAATAAAATATTCGAATTATTGAGTTGGCATCACTGGTTTTAGATGTCGAAACGCCATTATATTTAACTACGTAACTAGCTAACAAAGTAAGTAATTGACTAACTAACTAACTAACTCGAACTATTGAGAATTTTTAATCAAGGAACTTCGAAATATTAAGCTTCCCTGTACTTATTTTCGAAATGGTATTTTTCTCTTATAATGAATTACGAGAACCCATATCTCTGTAACAGATGAACAAAGACGCATCCGCTTCAAAGCTCGTCTCTTATTTTGGCGTCGAGACAAGTGCTGTCGCCCCTGGAGTCATTTTCAATACACTTTCGAAATCTACCGGATCAGCGCGGGATTTAGCAAAATGTTACCCGAAAATAGAATTAATGGGTCAAGTTCATTTATTTGTAACGCGATATTTTGATTCCAACAATAAGTTTATTTTATTTAAAGCTGGAAATATTAAAAAGTATATTTTAATAAAGTATTTTTAATATTTAGTTCTCTATTAAAATGTTCTCATATTACAATGTACGTCGATGTCATACCGTAATTGTCTCTGACCGGAGGACATGCTACGTCAAATGTAAATTCTGACACCAAATATTGTTTATATCACCCAGTTGGACCCCCACCCCAACGTAAAATGAACTAACTCTCGATGTAAAGTGTGCAATAGCTCAATTAAGAAGTTTGCCACCGCTGGTCTCGTCGATATTGAGCAATACGTCTTTCATAATAATAATAATAATAATAACAATAACAACAATAACCTCAACCAGTCCTGCAAGACGATTTGAAAGCAAATATTTTGTACTGGGACAGAAGCATTCTGACTGACCGAACAACAATTCACAACAGACCTGATGTCATCCTTTGGAAAAGAAAAGAATCAAAAGTGTATCTCATCGATTTTGCTGTCGTAAATTACATCAATCTAGTAAAAACGAAGAACTACAAAATATCAAAATACCAACAACTACCCTTTGAAGTACAAAAACACTCTGGAATGTTCAAGAAGTGATCATAGTGCCCATCATTTTATCTACCCGAGGACTAGTACCCCAATCCCTGGTCGACTACATTAAAAAACTCAAAATCAACACCAATATAATAAGTAGATTGCAACACAGCGTCCTTCTGTTCTCAGCCCACATTACCAGGAAGTTCTTGGACCAGAAATAGATTCTTCTGACCAGCGGAACTTGATTTAATAATCCACTTCTGAGAGAAAAACCAACACAAGTTGAGAGAACTAAATAATAATAATAATAACAATAATAATAATAATGTCTTTATTACGTTTCGAGGCTCGGGTCATCTGGCCCGCTCTTCCGCCTAACCACTATAAGAATCAAGGAAAATAAAAGGATTATCAGGGTTAGGAATTTTATATGCAAATTTCATTCGAAAAGATGTGAGTGGAAAAAACGCAAAAATAAAACAGGGGACAAAAAGTACTCAAATTAATCAAGAAGTAAACTTTACATCAAATCATCACTCATTAGAACGAGGAAAAATTTGGAAGCTGTTGTGCTTCAAGACATTAAGCATCTGTTAATAATAAAAAATAAGTGTGTTTGTATTAGGAGATAGGATAGTTTTGTAGACGCTAAAGCTTCTCACCACATCTACAGAAACCAGTCGGGTAAACTTTCGCAATATAGTGATAAATGTTCACTCACGAGTAAGAGATAAAAGATATAATGAAAAACATTGTGAAGTTTCCACTGGTTTTGCACGGCTTTTTATTTTGGGAAAATGAGAGAAAGAGGATTTGTCTAACACCGAATTATTTTCTATTGCTGCAGGTGTGCATTCAGAGTCCCGCGTTTACTGAGAATAGGCTCGTTTTCTATTCGTATTCTTACTACAGGCTGAGGAGACATCAATTGAAATTTAATGAAATATTTGATATTGATCCGAAATCATATATAAATGAAATAAGAATCATACGTCATATCTCTTAAAAATTAAAAATCGCTCTAGAAGATTACTGAAAAGGAACAGGTTATGAGCACTGTTGAGGAAGAAGAGGATAAAAGGTTCTTCAAAATGCTTCTTCCTTTCTCACCTTCAGACACAATTCCACACTGTGGCACCTTTCCGAAGAGTTTTAATTCGCCCTAAGAAGAAAGGCGCGTTCTAAAAATTCCTAAGCCTGTTATATTAGGTCCATTAATTTCGAAGTTAAGATTCAATTTGGCATGGCGTGAAAGGGGGATTAAGGACAAGAACAGTGTTAGCAAGATCCCGAATTATATTTACCTCAACATTAAAGATCATAATTTTATTCATTTCGCAAATGGCTTCTGTTAAGTCAAAGCACTGCAAGAAAACGTCGGGTAAACGAAAATCCAAATCAAAATACGAAATCTTTCGAAACGCAAAATGCTGCAAAGCCATTTGCGTGCATCAGATGAGCGACGCGATTCCAAACCCCACTCACGAAAGACGCCATCTTGACGGAGGGTCGTTAATTACTTGAACACGAGAGGTAAAAGTTGGGGATGATATTCAAATGTGAAAATGTACACAAACTCAACATGAAAAAAAACAAAAAAAAAACATCCGTGACTCAAAAATGACGAAAGCGAAAGAAGAAAAGATCATGATAGCGCATTATGTTGGAGAGATAATTATACCTGACGACCAACCAGTAATTTTGTACTAAAATTCTTATTCGAAGGAAATTAAACATAGAATGTCGAGTCATGCATGTCAATACTGTTAAATATTAAATTATGCACATATGTCTAAAAAGTTAAGTTCCTGCGACTTCAGTGAGATCAGATTTTGAATTTTTTTAAAACGAAAATTAACGTTCTCATGTTCTTATTGAATTCAATAGATGGATCATAAAAGGAAGATAAATATCTACGAGATAACCAAGTCAATGAACAAAAGTAATAAATTGTACGAGCAATTCAGAATATATTGCCATTCCATTATGGCTTATTCATAGCCTTTCTCCACGTGCCACAGCGCAGTCGTGGAACTTCCACCTATTAGTTCGTCCGACGCACGAGCGGAGTGCAGCGCTCTGTGGATCGCGTGGCTCGTTATTTGAGCTGCGGGGTGCGCTATTCACGTCTCGTAGGATCCGACAGAAGCAGATCTGGGAGCGCACGTTGCGTATGAGCTCAGTGGCTCGTAATTACTTCTCGGGCTGAAGCAGATGGATGCTATAGCAGCAGCAGCAGCAGCAGCAGCACCACCACCACCACCACCACCACGAGGGGCGGTCAGAGGGTCTGCACGAGCGCATCCTGGCGACGGACGTGGGAACGAGGGAACGAATCATGCGAGAACGAATCTTGGGATATTCACAGCATTAAGGAACTACAAGTCAAGGAGACTATACACAGGAGCGGAAACCTCTTCAGTGGGGGATAGGGTTCGATATGTACGAACCCGTCATCAGCGCCTTCAGACGGTGATTTTGGAACTATTTCGATTGGTTTGAAAAGATCCGATTCCCTTCATCCTACGCGTGTATTGTAACCAAGGAGACTATATAACTGTTTGCATTTACATTTTCCGTACATGCAGTGAAGTTTGCTTAACCCCTTCGTGGTTAAGGAGTTATACTTCTGGCTATTTTTTAAAAGTTTTGTGTTTTGTGTAAAACGGTTTGTATTAAAATAACAACTTCCACAAAATTATTACTAATTTTGTTTATTTATTTATTTATTTTCCAAATGAAATCCTTTTTAATAAAATATGAAAACAGAATGTGATACTGAAAAAATTAAAAAGAAATACTGATAGTAATTAAATCAATTAGTAATATAAAATGAAGGAAAGGAACTCAACTTGAAATCAGCAATATTAAAAATTGTCTTGATTTGTCTGAAGATTAGGTTAATAAATAGTTTTCTTTAAGTCTTTAATTTATAATAATGACTTCAAATCATAAAACAAAACATTTTTGGGGAAAAATAAAGAACACATTTTATTTTAAAATATTTTACGTAATTTATCTAGGTCAAAATCTACTATAAAATCTACTAAGGGGTTATAAACTTCACTGTATGTAAGGAAGATGTAAATGTAAACAGTAACATAGTCACCTTGGTTACAATACACGCGTAGTATGAAGAGAATCGGATCTTCTTAGTCCAGTTGAATTAGTTCCAGTGTCACCGTCTGACTGCGCTAATGACCGGTTCGTACTTCCCAACTGACGCCGTTTTTCATACATACCCCCACTCCCTAAGTTTCTACTCCTGTATACAGTCTCCTTGCTATAAGTACAAGTTTTCGCATGCGCCATGATGGATCTAACGCACCTGACGTCCTTAACGATATGCGTATTTTTAGACCGTTTTGAAATAAAAAATTACATTATTTTTATTGTTAATAGAAGAAGTGCAGTAAAGAAAGAGTATTTATCTGATGTGGTTAACATTAGTGTATACAAATAAATATTCATTATAGTGTCTTCAAATTTACTTTCGGATATCTGTTGACAAGTAGGCTAGTATACATTTGAATACATTTTTGTTAACATATAATTTCTGTAAATTGTAGTCAAATTTATAAACGAGAATCATATACATTTATAAATAACATTTTAACAATCATTATTTTGTTAAATATTCTAATTGCCAATTCAGTTTTGAACATAAACCTACAGATGTCCTGCTAAAAAGCATAAATACATAACCTATATCAGGACATAATGTGTTGACATAATACATAGTTTAATACAATAGTACAGTATAACAATGATGTAAAATGTGTCTCATTTGTACTCCCTACGAATAAAGTGAACGGAAACTACGTGAAGCAGTTATGGGATTTTACGAAATGAGTAAAGTGATGCCGACTTTCGATGGCTTCATCACCTTCGGAATTCTAATAAGATCCACATATGAAAACGAATAATATGTAAACTGCATTTTCTTACTTTGAAACAAAATCCTGTATTATATAGGTTCTCTTATACAGGTTCTCTAGGCTTTGTCTAAGGGCGTGTTTATTATAACAATAAATCGTGAATTTAGTGGGTTTTTTTCAACTCTTATGATTTTTAAACACTATACTCAGAATAATCTATAGTTCGATAATAACTTGTACATTTAAATGAAACCTCACCGGTCATTTAAATGAAATAATTGCAATTGCACAATTGATGGTGTAATACATTGCTTCTTATGGAGAAAACACTAAATTTCAAAACTTTTAAATCACGACAGTGATGGAAGGTTTCTTTGAATCTACGGAAGGTAAATTTTCCGTGGTATTTGAAAAAGATATTTCACTTTTCCCTTTGAGGTGAGATGAGGCGAAAATCTTGAAATCGTTGTGCTCGGCCGCTTCCATGTTTGTGCTTAATGCTCTTATGCATTTGAAATGAGTCATGCGAGTTCGCGAATGTTGTTTGCACTATATTATTAACTGATAAAATACTAATTAAATCACGTTTTTTTCTTCATTATTATTTATATCGTTGTGTATTGTGACAATTACAATAAAAAATAAGAAAAATAATTAGACATTTCAGTGATTTGACTAACTTGGGAGTGCTTGTTCCACCACAATGCTAGCTGCCATTTCTTATCATAGTGATTCGCCATTTCGTTCACCTCGAGGAACGGATCGTTCTTCGTTCCTTCCCCCATTGTTCACTGACTCCAGCATCAAGATGGCCGCCGTTTGACTCGCGTCTTGATCTCACTCCAGCAGCCGGTGCATCGGGAGAAACAGTTGACTAGTAGTCGGTAGTTCATACCTCTAGAGGTGCAAAGATTATATTTACTGATCCTTAAGGTTCGCATGATGACTTTTATCAGTACTGTATATACATATTTAGAATTTGCTAATAATTATAAAGAAATAAAATACGTTAATCAAAAACGAAGCCAAGAAGACAATGAAACCCAACAACTGTTAAAAAAATAGTTTTAAAATTAAATTGAAGAAAACAGAAGTAAAATATTTTCAATGTTTAAATGTAAAATTATATACATCATACAACCTTCTGGACTATTCACAAGAAAAAATATACATAAAAGCCTAGCAATACGTATATTCTCTAGAAACTTAGGAATTTTGATTTGGAGATAACCCGTAAGATGTAACAAAATTTAATAGAGAGATGCACTCTCTAATGCTCAATCGTTTTCCACGTCAAATAGGAGTAAATTCATCCTCAGAGGACAACCAAATTGAATTGCAATGTACCTGCTTCTTTGGACTAAATAATGGAATATATAACGTAAATCTTTGTTTTAATTTCGCAAATGTGTCAACAAAAAATCCTGGAACACAACATAAAATATACAATTGTCGTCACTATTGACAACATCATTTCTGTTAAGCACGACGACGCTACGATAGATGCGAATCACGACGAAATATTGAACGGAACTCTATCATGAGACACTTCTAAGCTAAATTTACTCGCTGTTCATTAAATCCGTTTAATTTACTTGTTTATTACCTAATGTAACGCCTCGTTTACTCTAGTCGAAACACCTCAAACAGAGTCTCCTAACGTCCATTGAAAATGAATGAGTTTGCTTTCANGGTGGCGAGGCGAAACGAAGGACAGATGCTCGCAGCCAGCCATCAACGAAATTAACTCTCAATACTTCCCCAAAGAGGACACGGATCCTTCACATGTGGTAGCGTGGGCACCGTAGTGGAATGAAAGCAAATATTAGTTCTTCGACGATGTTCACTATTTACTTGAATAATGTACGACTCCGACTTCAATGCGACGTCACGTTCTTCACATGAAAATAATAATAATAATAATAAATATTACATCCCTCCGCAATATGAAAATTTTCCTCAAATTTCTCCTAAACGAACAAATATATATGAAATTATGAAAAATTGCGGCCAACGAATTCAGCTACCGGAACTGAGCCTATTCTCCATAAGACGATGTGTTGTGATCTCATAAATCTACATGTTTCTGACCATCCGGTGTTCTAAGTGAGCGGGAACGGCGCGGCGTCACATTACGTACCCCTGTCGCACACGGGAATCCCTCGAATTTCTTTTTAGGATCGTATTTCCCAACATTTGTTTCTGGCTATTTGACTATTTGATTCTGAGCCTGGAGTTCGTTCGATCATCGCATTGCGTTCGCGAGTTCGGTCTTTTGCTTCTTTACGTTTCGCTTCATTTCGTTCCTCACCTGATGAACGGGAAAATGTTGGTAGCGTCTCCCAACAGATTAACGAGTCGAATATAACAGCAATTCCTTTCACACGTAACTCTGTTCCCTCCCTCGATAAATACAATCGGGCAAAATACCAAACTAATTCACAGATTTCTAATTATTTCTAATTATTATTAATTATTATTCTATTATTATTCTGCTATTTCTAATTATTATTTAGCAAGTTCTTATTGTCGGCAAAATTGTAAAGGCAAAAATCCCCACGGAGGTACGTGTATCTACGTTCGTAATGATATTTTATCTTCTCCACTGACAGGCTACGAGAACGTCTGCGTAGATAGTGTGTTCGAATTTTCTGCACTTAATCTGACCGACACCGGTATTGTTGTTTTGTGTATATAGTTAACAATGGAATCTCGTATCTCTCTGAAGAGATTATCGCCGGATACAGTGATCACCTTGCTCAAGTATTGACTATTAATAATAAACTAAAACCGCTTAAAATCCTTTACAAATTTACAAGAGAGTTGAATGACATAAATAAATCCATATTCATAAATTATTTGCGTGAAGAAACATGGAAAGATGTTTACAATTGCCAAAACACCGACGACAAATTCAATGTATTTATCTCAACATTCCTAAAACATTACAACTCTAGTTTTCCCATAAAACGCAAGTTAATTAACACAAAAAAATACAATAGATGGATCACCCTAGGGATAAGAATTTCTTCAAAAAACAAACGCCGTTTATATTATCTTTCAAAACGCTATAACCAGCCACCCGAATTCCATAATTATTTTCGTAAATATAAGACTATTCTCCGAAAAGTAGTCTATGCAGCTAAAGTTATGGAAAACGACAGGCATATACTAAAATCGAACAACCGGATGAAAGCCATGTGGAATATTGTTAACAATTACACGTCAACTTCTGAAAATCGCGAAGAAAATGTTTCTTTACTAAACGATGGCAAGATCGTGTCAAATCCTCAGGACATCGCAAGTTTGTTTAATTCTCACTTCTCAGAAGTTGGTAAAATAACGAACTCAATATATCCAAATCAATGTCCTCCAATTATTACCACCCACATACCCAATTCTATGTTCACTTCCGAAACTAACGCCAGTGAAGTCATGGGAATCATCAGCTCCTTAAAAAACAAATTTTCACGAGGCATAGATGATATACCTGAGTTTATTGTTAAATCTTCGTCCCACGCTATATTAAATCCACTCGTAAATATTTTTAATAGTTCTTTATCGGAAGGGGTGTTTCCCAATATATTTAAGAGAGCTAAAGTGAAACCTTTACACAAGAAAGGAAACAAACTTAATATTGGAAATTACCGACCAATATCTCTACTACCCACTTTCTCAAAAATCCTAGAAAAATTGTTCTATAAGCGTCTTCTAGATTTTTTATCAAAATATAACATTCTCTCTGACGATCAACACGGTTTTAGGAAATCCTTTTCCACTACAAGCGCCATATTTTCCTTCTTAAACGATGTTACCACATCTCTAGACAGTGGAGAAAATCCTCAGGGTGTTTTTCTTGACTTATCCAAAGCATTCGATGTCATCGATCACGGAATTCTCCTTACCAAATTGCATTCTTTAGGCATTCGTGGACTTCCACATCAATGGCTAACTTCTTATTTAAAAGATAGATATCAACAAGTAGAAATATCCTATACTAAAAATAAAATACTTGAGCGTTGTCTTTCAGAAACAAAGCCACTTACTTGCGGAGTACCCCAAGGATCAATTCTCGGCCCTATACTCTTTTTATTGTATGTGAACGACATGTCATCATCCACATCAGATTGCAAAATGGTTCTTTTTGCTGATGACACTAATTTACTATGTAAACACGCCAATGCTCAAAAAGTTTTGTCTAACCTTTCGACTTGGTTCCATGCAAATCGTCTCATTGTAAACACTGACAAAACAGTGTCTATGTCATTTCACAATAGTATCACAAAATCTTTACCCCAGGTTTCTCTTTCTTTAAACGGAACACAATTAAAAACTGTTACGAATACAAAATTCTTAGGTCTCCATATTCAAGACAACCTCAAATGAAATTGTCACATTGACAATCTTAATTCCCAATTAAGCAATTTGTGTTACGCATTCCGAAACTTGGTTAACGCAGTTAGTCCAGGTATTTCCCGTTGCGTGTATTTTGCAAACGTTT
>NNCF01128176.1:248803-276817 GCA_002313205.1 Laupala kohalensis | reverse complement strand
TCCTTCTGGTAGAGGCGGATTTATCATACAGGTTCTCTAGGCTTTGTCTAGGGGTGTGTTTATTGTAACAATAAATCGTGAATTTAGTGTTATTTCAATTCTTATGATTTTTAATCACTATACTCAGAATAATCTATAGTTCGATAATAACTTGTACATGTAATTTTTTGCTTAAAATTACAAACATATTGACATTCTATTCGTATTATAACTCGCAGACAACTTTTTATCTTATCTAGGAATTTTTGCTGAATTTTTTGAATCCGCCTCTGCCTTAGGGCCCTTGATCGGAATTGATGGGATGTTCCCTTGCTTGCTTCCGGAGAGTAAATTAGTTTTTTTTCCTCCACGTGGTCATACGCAGTTTGTACTCTTTTTTGACAATAAATTTATAAAAATAAATTTATAAATTTATAGATTAAGAAACAACAATTACGATTTTAGAATTCAATTAATGCGTTTATTTTACCCCGAAGGTATTTAACACAGAACCCAAAAATCTATCCCAGAAATGAGGGGAAATACGGAAGCCATATTTATAATAACTCTTATCCCTGAGATCCAAAACCGAATAACTTATAAATCATTTACAACGTATTTTCCTCACCCTATCTTTTACTCTGTTTACGTTACAGTATTCAACATGTAAAAATACTACAATACGTGTAGTCGCGTAGGTCGTGTAGCGTTAAGCCCTTACCTCTTGGTCACGCGGACGCACAGGGTCTGACAGGCGTCCGCAGGCAGGTGTTGGCATCGGTCGCTGTATAGAAGTGCTACAGGAGCAGTGGAGTAGCGTCAATTGACGTCACTGACAAAGGAGAGCTACTCGCGGATGGGGGACAAAAGCCTATCGAGGAGGAGATGTGCACGTCCAGGTTCCCAGGCTGAGGATTATCGAGGCTACGAATGTCCCAGAACACAGCGAGGGATTACGTAAGAGGGCTCGAGATAATGGAACTGATCAGCGACCGCTTAATCGCATCCAGCGTAATAATTCTCGGTCCGACCACGCCAATTTTTTAAAATAAACATTGGTCTAGCAATCTGATATAAACCCTCGTGTCTTCAATGAGTTGCAATGTTCAAGGTTTTTTTCGTTCTTTCTGAAACCCATGCTTGAATAATTGTGACAAAAGAGCGCACAAAGTTGTTGTTTTTTCGTCTAAATACACTTCAATAAAAATAGCGGAACACAATTTTGGGATGAATGTATCAATCCACATAGTTTGGTAATAGGGAAAATACTTTTTAAAGATGAAAACTGTTCTAGATTCAAGGAGGTAACTGTATCATATACCTATTGCCTAAAGACGCAGAGACATACCCATACAAACAAAACAAATATACAAACTTGCACAACACTTTAGGCCAGTTTAAAGGTGCATCAGCAACGTGGCGAACACAAAATGCTTGGAAGAGTGAGAAAAGGAAGGAAAATTCTTATAAAAAAATATTTTTTGAGCTCAGAAAAGGAAAATACTTCTGCGTATGCTTTCAGTGCTATTAGCAGTGCAAAGACACCAAAGAGCTGAAAGAACACTGTAACTTGTTCCCTTTAAAGCGAACCAGCTCTTCAGAAGTTACACGTGTTCGCAGGAGATAAGACAATTGCAGCGGAAAGACGGGTTGAAGCGGAAGGAAGGTACTGACTCCTTCCATGACGGATGGACAGGAAATGCGCCGAGACAGAATGTAGGGCACACGAAGACGCATAAAGCAACGGAGGTAGGTCATATACACAGTTAGTAGATGCATAACGATGAAAGAAAGGGACGTGCTGTATTTTCATATTTTAAGATTAAAACGTTTTAGGAGAAGACCACGTTTTAAAATTGAGAACTAGGAAACAAAAACACCACCATTGGAAAGTTTTTATTTCTTAGTGCAACTAAAGAGACTGGAATTTAATGCCGGCACCGGTTGTAGGAAAAAACTCGAACCCTGTATTTCTGGAAGAAGAGATGCGTTAGTGTACACGCGCAGATAGTGCGATGGAAGTGAGGTGCTCTAACGAATAATCTATTAGTTGATTCATGGTCGTATGTTTAAATGTTTAATATTTTACGATTAGTTTAATCATTTATAATACAATATTTAATTTCAGTTTTGTGTAATATATATATTTTTGTTTACTGTATTGAATATCCTCATTTATGCAGCCGGGCAAGATCTTCCCATTTTCAGTGAAATAAATATTATTCTTTGTCTAGGGGCGTGTTTATTGTAACAATAAATCGTGAATTTAGTGTTGTTTTTTCAACTCTTTTGATTTTTAAAACACTATACTCAGAACAATCTATAGTTCGATAATAACTTGTACATGTAAATTTACAAACATATTTGCGTTAAATTACAAACATATTGACATTATATATGTATTATAACTCGCAGCTAACTTTTTATCTTATCTAGGAACTTATGCTAAAATTTTTTGAATCCTTAGCCTCTGCCTTAGGAATTGCCCTTGATCGGAATTGATGGAATACGTCCCTTGCTTGCTTCCGGAGAGTAAATTAGTTTATTGTCCTCCACGCGGTCATACGCAGTTTGTACTGTTTTTTTGACAATAAATTTAAATTTAAAAAATTAAAATATTATATTTTGGTTCTCCCAAAAGTTCACCCATGTATTTTAAATATTTGATCATTTGCATATTTGAATCAGGGTGGAAAATTGCCTTACAAAGTGGTTTTCCTTGAATCGGAAAGTTATGAGTTCGAATTTTGGGTATGGCGTGTGAATATTTCCTTCGATAATTTTTTGTAGCCTTCTGAATAAAGACAGAGAGGAAACACAATAAGGTTGTATTTTACATTTAAAATTACCTTTTTGACTTTCTTCACATGAAAAAACACATCTAGAAACCCATTAAATCAAGGATGGTCTACTCGTGTGAGGATATCGACAATGTAAAATATCTATAAGCTCATGAGCATTAACTTTTTTTCTATGATGAGTTATATTCCTTGAAATATACAAAATATATGTTTGTGATTTACTCGGAATTACTTATCTGACGTGCATTTGTTTTACCTTTCGTGTAAGTATGCGACATCACTGGCACAAGAGGAAATCCATCTCCTTGTCGATGTGCTTTCGTGTAACATAATGAGTCCCCTCTGTGGCTCAGGTGGTAGCGTTCGTGCTCGTCACCAAGTCATCCCCGGTGCAATTCTCGATGGGGTCAGAAAAAAAAGTCGTAGCTTTTCACGTTAATGTCCCAGTTCATATATAGCTATGCCGTTTGAAAAGCGAACCCTCCTTCCTCTATCCACCTCCTATTTCTCCAAGTATCAATAACTCTTACTCTGCTAACTACTCTTTTTAACACCTCCACATGGGCCAAGTTGTTGGTAAACCCATCTAACCGACCCACCTATACTTATACCATTCTACCCTCCTACCTCCTATCGCTCCATGTAGATAAGCTTCAATAGCACTAAGCTACATTTCCCATTTACAAATACTACAATACTAATAAATAACGTAACGATATACTATAGAGTTTTCAGAGCGATGGATTCCATTCTGTGAAGGTTGAAGGCGAAGCAGCGGTTGTTCCTAGAGATCGACAAACAGAAGACGAGGAAGGGGAGAAACATGAGACGACGGAAGAACGCAGCAGAACGCAAAGAGGAGTTACGAGGACTTGTCTCTCTCCCTCTCCCTCTCTCTCCCTGTGTCTGTCTGTCTGTCTGCCCTCGACAGGTGCATTTCAGTGCATTGACAGGTCACATTGCTCGGTCTCCTGTCTCCGCACAGTGGGAGGTACAATTATATCGGTATATTACAGAGAAATGAAATTTAAAAAGAAATAATTAAGTAATACTAAAATATTAAATATAAGAACGTGATCATAAAACAACAAAAATAACATATTTTTAATAATTATTTTTTCCCCATTTCATTCCATCGCTTTCTCTTGTAGTTCCCTCTTTCCGTAAATTCATTAAAATTCTCTCGTAAGTAGCGCAGGTCGCAATAACAAGATCCACTGTTCGAATGGTCTCAGTGAGACAATACATCACATTTTCTTTTGAATTCCTTTTCGTATTCGTTACGACGTGGCTCGTAGCGTGACATTTTTCCACATCCAGATATTCATTTACTACAAATGCGTTCGAACAACTGGTTCTTTCACATGACATTAAAATCTCAAGCATTATTTGTACGTAATCATCCTTCTCTTGATTCATAGTGATTTAAATAATCAATTTGCGTACACATAATTAGTTACGATAACAATTGTACCCACTTTAACATGGTTTGTACGAGTGAGTTATTAGCACAGGTTCATTTCTTGTGGCGATAAAATTCTAGAAAGAATAAACATAAATGAAAAAAAAACAAAAAAAACTATCGCTCAGAAACAAACACTCAGAAGACAAACTTATTTGTAAACTTTCGCAAAAGGAGAGACAAAGATACGGAAAATTATTTATCATTACTTCTAGATTTATTCTAGAAGAATATCCTGTAAAAATACTGCAGCAATTAGATATTTTAAAAAATCTGGGAAAATAAATCCATGAAAAGAGGTAATAAATACGTCTTTGATGCGTTGAGAAAGATTTACCAGGTTTGTACGCGAATATTACACACGTATTAATCCATTTTTGAATATCATTTTGGAATTTCGTTGATATAACTCGAAAATGCAACCCGCGTAATTATTTAAATATTTTGAGAATAATTCATTTATTTTAAATATAAAACTTCCCTGCTGAAGATGAAATAAATGAAAATAAATCTACAATAAATGCTTTTAAATATTCGCAGTTTTAACATTATGATTTAAGTGTTTTCATTATTAATCATCACAATATTTCATAAATAAAAAAGGTATCGAAATTGTAGAGTCATTATTAAAAAGTAAGACTCTATATTTGATGTCCGGTAAAAATCGTGGTATGGTCAATAGATAAAAGAAACGGAACATCAGCGTAAGTTTTGTCCACGATAATATAAATTTTGCCCACTGTGTTCCTGCAAAGGTTATACGTCTCACTGTTCGTCGCATGGGAACACGCGTTGCTGCTGTACTTCACGCCGCCGTCAGGACACGGGATCACGGATTAGTTATTGAATATACGGACAAGACAGGAATGAATAACCATCAGGTTGTCAAATACAGACTCTCGAAGACAGTCGTATAATATACACGATGGAATCACAAATCACCGTTAGAAATATTACACCATCAATGTTGTTCAATACAGAAATGTGGACGCGTTGCAACGCAGTGTCGTGAAACCAGAAAGTGACATGACAAGAAAAGAAATCGAACTGAAAGAGTGATATTCACGCAAAAGTGAAAAGACAAAAATGGAACATGACTGTCCGAGAAATTACAAAGTTTAATGCACATTTAACTTCAACAATATGAAGTCATAGGGTATCTATCGCCTCTGAAGCCATTCCGCGTTTTTGTGATCAGCTGATATTTGTAAGGTTAGTGTCAGGCAGTCTTAAGAATATAAAGTACATGTAATGGAATTGAAAGAATTATGCTTTTTTTAAAAAAACAACAACAATTCTTTAGATCTATTACGCTAGTTTATTTGTGAGTTGAGGAACATAAGAGTAAATATTAAATTAAATGAAAAGGTTTTCATGAGAAGCAAGAACATGTGTATTAATCGAATACATTCCAGTGCAATTATATTCTAGAATTCATTATTTTAGAGATAGGTCTAGTGTTGACAGATTGTTCATCACAACCAATGAAAGATTTTGTCACTCTGTCATTATAACTCAATAATGACAGAGTGACCAAATCTTTTTATGTTTTTGATTTCTACATCACACTCACCGACAGGGAATAAATCTAGCTAGAGATGAAAAATTCCATTATTTACCCATCATGTTGTTTGTTAGGTTTAGCATATATAGTTCCTTCGTAAAATGTGGTGAGTCTTTAATTATTTATTTAATATCAATTAAACTTTCAGAACCTTTAAGAACCAGTCGGTTAGAAAAGTAGTAGCAGGAATAGCAAATACAATATTATGATCCCAAATTGAAAATCATGACAAAAAACGGCACGACGTCAGAATGGAGGTCTGGTCCCTGTTCTACGGCGAATAAAGGGTCAAAAGGATTAATGGGCGTATGATATAATTCGCCAACGAAGAAAGTAACAAGATAAACGTTCTGTGAGAATGACGGAAGTGACAATTCCTCTCGTGGTGCGAATCCACACGACGAACTTGTCTTCAAAGAGAGAGAGAGAGAGAGAGAAGAAGCTGCATCCTTCTCGTGTTCCATGGTGACGATTCTCTCTTGTTCGTTGCTAGATAAATAAAACGAAACAATAGTACGGAGGATGCTAATACAATTATCGTACGTCATAAAATCAAATTCAATAATTAATTAGTAATGGTCGCGAGTCTTTAATTACTTGTTTAGTTCGAAAAACTGACACATTTTTCGTGTGAAGCAAAACTGACACACCCTTTCACCTTTTTCTTTCCGAAATAACATTATTTTAAAATTAAGTAAAGAAAAGTCTCTACTTGATTCATTTGAATATACATTTGAAATCAATGTATATACACTTCATTCCTGGCAAATGAAACTCTCGTTCTTAGATAATTGTACCTCATGCTCCATTGTGTATTATGATATACTGTTCATAACACGTTCTGATGTTCTGTTTACACTGTTTAATGCTAAATATGGGACCGAGTGAAACTTGCCTACAACTAGATGGTATGGGGGCAAGTAGAATCTGCCGTATTGTCCAGGTTAATAAAACAGTCTTGCTACTTAAAAGTAAACACACATTATCCTGGCCCGGGTTTTTCTCCGGTTTTCCTTCGGGTAGAGGCGGATTCCTTATACAGGTTCTCTAGGCATTGTCTAGGGGCAAATTGTTTATTGTAACAATACATCGTGAATTTAGTGGGTTTGTCTTTTCAACTCTTATGATTTTTAAACACTATACTCAGAATAATCTATAGTTCGATAATAACTTGTACATGTAGATTTTTTGCGTTAAATTACAAACATATTGACATTCTATTAGTATTATAACTCGCAGCTAACTTTTTATCTTATCTAGGAACTTTTGCTGAAATTTTTTTGAATCCGCCTCTGCCTTAGGGCCCTTGATCGGAATTGATGGGATGGTCCCTTGCTCGCTTCCGGAGAGTAAATTAGTTTATTGTCTTCCACGTGGTCATACGCAGTTTGTACTGTTTTTTGACAATAAATTTATTATAATCTTGGTCTTCATACAGATATAAATTAGATTCAATTTTTCATGCGATTTACACGGGTTAATCTAGTTTGTAAAGACTGCATTTGAGTGAGTACAGTGGGATTTTGGATCTACTGACGAATATTGCTTTTAGGTTGGGATTAGAAGCGCTTCCAGACAATTCGATACAAAACCAAAGCGTCGCCTCGGGAGCTGCGGTGAACAGACGACAGCGTGTCTTCTGTGACAAACCACGTCATCCGTTTAGCTAGGAACTGTCAGGAGGAGGATCACGTGAGCATTGCAACTCCAGCTAATTAGAGCTTGGCAAGGAATCCAGATTATGAAACCTGAGTTACTAAAGCTTATTAGAAGAGGCGTCTTAGACACCGACTACTCTTTCTTGATGTACATAATAGAAACATAATAATAATCAAGAACTTAAATGCCAAACCTCACAAAAAAGAAGTAACAATTATTACTTACACACAATAAAAAGCTAACTGCTCCATTTTTTTGTTTCTTATGCTGCATCAAAATGAAGCATCATATACTCCTGAGGAGTTCCGAAGTTTTTGCGTGACGTAAGCCCTCGGGAAAATAAAATAAATGTAAACATTTTTTAAACAAGTTTTATATAAAAAAAGTTCTGTACAAAAAGTAAAAAATAATGTCCAGTAAAATTGAAAACCAAAAATAATTTTTAATTTTTCTGATTTTCGTTTTTTTCTGATTAACTTTTATCATTTTCAATTTTACTGAACATTGTTATTTACTTTTTAGTACAGTACATTTTATATAAAGATTGTTAGAAAAAGCTCTTTACGCATATTCTATTTTATATCTTTTAGTGTAAGATTAGTCGTATGTATATTTAAATGTGAAATGAGCACCAACTCTCTTCTCTGGGGGAACCAGGGTCGTGTCATCCCGGTACCAAGTTTCGTTGAAATTACTCCACACATTCTGGAGTTATGGTGGGTTACATACTCGTACATAAATTTCACCCCTTTTAGGGGTAGATCGTCAATTGTCATGCGAATGAAATTCCAGATCGGTTGGAATCTTTGAAGTGGTCAAAATATTAATTAGCAATTTTGAAACGGAAGGACAACACAGGTAAGGACAAAGCAAGTTAAGTAAAAACTTTAAAAAAGAGTCATATTCCTGAAATGACACGAAATATTTTCACCACAATTAATATATTTAAACACGGTTGAAAAACTGCGTGTTTCGTTTCGGTTCTTGGTTTAATAGTCATTCGAATCGAAAAAGAAACAATCGATCGAGGAAAACAACTGGCAGTTGGTGCAGTGCTCTCAACCCCTCGGGATGTAAAAGGTGTACGTGTAGGAGAGCGGATGGGGATGGAGGTAAAGCATCGGATCAAAGGAGTCCAAAAGCCATCAAGAACCACTGATTGGAATGGATTGGAGATCACAGGGTGAGCAGCTTCTCCGATGAAAGCCCTCGTCGCGATCTCTGCAGTGGAAACGCGCTGTTTCACTCTCAGATGGCGCTTCTGCTGCGCCCCATGGAAACGAAACTGTTGCCAACTTTACAAATTATAAAAGTAAGTGGTCAAATCAAAAGCATCCCGATGCTGAATGAATTTGTGTAGAAAGTGTAGATGATATCTCATCAATTTAAAGTTAAACAAGTTACAAGTGTAACTAATGCAAATATCTACAATATACCGGATGCAACGACTTTACCAACTCCGCATTCGAAGAGAAGAGAGAAAACATGCGGAATTGAGGACGTTGAAATGTGAACGACATCTTTGGCCACCAACTCATACAAGTGAGAAACGAAGAGTAGATTCTTTTGGACCAAACTTGTAAGATCTTCATAATATTCCGTCAGTTTCCTTTCACAATCCAATATACAAATGCGTAACGCGAAAAGCCAATGCGTCTGTCCGTCTGTTACTTTATCGCGATTGAACCACAGAACTGATCGCGATGAAATTGGGCGAAAAGAAAAAAAGTTAAGATGTCCAGGATGAACACGGGGTCGCTTTTATTTCAAAAGAAATATACAAAATGATTCTGACCATACATGTCGAAGAGCTCTACAAAAAAGAAGACATATTTGTTTACGCCGCCTAAACGGTTAGAGATAGACGACAACTATGAGTGGCTTCAATATTGTTCACCTCGAAGAATACACTCTACAAAAAAGACCACGACAGCATCTAATGTCTATCTACTAATAATGTACATTATTGAAAAAACCTAATTAAAAATTGAGATGTAAAAATACTTCAATTTAAGTGAGGAATTGAAGAAAGAAAAAATCAATCTTCGTCAAATTGATTGGGTTCTTTGATTTGCGCATTTAACAAAGATAAAAAAAATATCGGTAAATCGTAAAGTTTGGACGAATGGTTTATATTTTATAAGGGTTTTAATGAAATGGTGCAACCGCGCTGCCGCCATGTTGTATTTCAGTTGCACCGGAAGCAAAAATTCGACCGGCGACTACTTCATTCCGGCGAGTGAATGAAGGGGTTCGTTGGTCTAAACAGTATAAAAATTCCGGACAACGGCGGGTAATCAGCTACAGCTCAGGGTATCAGCTTTTGTTGTGAAAATAAAAATGTATTCTTCGACAAATGTACTATAGAAGAAACATGAAGTTTCCTGTTACTTAAGATAATGATCTTTCTTCCATACCTTACTAATTGACAAATCTGACGTATCATTAGACTTATTATTTTCTGGACTTGAAAATAATTGTTATCTTATATTTTAACTATTGGTTTTGTAAATTCTTTAAAAATTCAAATTAAATTTAAATTCTAAAATGTTGACAAATGAATTCCAAGATGGCGCTACAAACAGTTTGAGAGCATTGAAAATATTTAGAAACAAAAACCTTTTGACCTATTCTTTTAATTGCTGAATTTGAAAGTTTATATAATGCGATCTTAAATCGTTACTCTTTATGGAACAAACTATTTGCAACGCGTGAATTCTCAAGAAAACTGTTGCGGATTGTTAACAGAGATATGTCGTTTTTGTCAGGAATTTAACTAGCGATATAAAGATAAACGTACACGTATTTTACTGCTCAACCTTTCTGTAATAGCTTGTGCAAAATATTCTCCCAAATGCAACTAGTATTGAATTAAGAGAATATAAGTACTCATCCTTGTTACAATGAAAAGTAAAAAGAAATTCTCTAATTCACTAGAATTACTCACACTTTTTAAGACCAACTTGAGTATCTGTTGAGGCAGATGTGGCATAGACAGTTTATGACAGACATTCTCCACAAGAACACAGATGGGTTTCGAACATCCTTTTCTTTCTTTGTGTGGATTCGTTTCGCCGAAACCATCCAAGGCAGAGTCGTATCTACAAATCCCTTTTTCCAATCCCGTAGCGAACGATTCGACCTTGTGGAACGCAGTTCAGAGCCCGGAAACTTTACTGCTCCGACGCTTTTAGGATCCAGGAGACCTTTCAACTGAGTGGTCAGAGCGACGAACAAATGAGGCGGTCGAGGTGACGTAGAGGGAAGGAGAAGCCAGAGATGGGAGGTTTTTTAAAACGATTTTTGAAGAGTTTGCACGCAAATATTGGTCATTGGGATTCATTGAAAAGTGAGGAAGTTTTTATCGAAAATTTCAGAAGCCGTACTGATTATTGTTAAGAGATGTCGTATAGAGTTCCGTTAAATTAAAACGCAACGTTTTTCCGACGATGTAATGTCACGCGTCTTCTCAACGTCCGAAACTTTTGTTCCGTGAGACGTTGCTGTTGAAATGTTGATAAAAGAATGATCAACACAGAAGCCCCCGTTTGAAAAATAAATATTTAAACTCGAGAGTATACAGGGAATAATGTATTCAGCTGTTTCTAAGACACTTATGTAAATCGTAAAGTAATTCTTAAGTTTGTGTTTGTGAATCCATGAAAAATCCAGATACAATTAAAGGATTTTTTTTTTTTTTTGGGGGGGGGGGGTTGAAACCAATTGAAGTTTTTATTACAATCCACGATAAACAGTAATATATTTTATTACACAGAATACAATATTGTTAAAATTGTTTGGAAAAGGTTGAAAAAGAGGAAATGTGAAAATCTACTTCACCTCGCGAGGGAAGGACGTGTCTCCTGTTCGCCCTTAACACGTTTTACAATCTCGCCATAAAAACGTACAATACTCTCCGACACAAGATGGCTGTGGCACATAGGGAAGAGGGGTTGGAGGAAGCGGGGGAGGGGGAGGGGGTAGCAACCCCTCGGTGCCTGTGTCAGTGGCTCTCGTTAGCGGTGGCCGAGTGCGGGGCGGAGGAGGAGGAGCGTCTCCAGGGAAGTTCAAGGGAAGGAAAGATGGAAGCTCTGCATCCAGACGCTTTTTATGTATCGCCTGCGACGGGTGTTTCCCTCAGGGCTACCAACGGGATGAATCGCACCACGGATACACTGCGAGCTATCAGGGTGATTCCGAATTCATGATTACAGGACACTGTAATAATCATTTATTGTATCGGAGTGTTTGGATGCAAGTAACGCGGCGGGGCATATGAGATCTCTCTTTTTTTTTGTGGGGCTTTACGGCTCATGTCGACATCAAAGGTCATTGGAGCCCGAAAAACTTGTACAGGTAGGGAAAATGCAGTTACGCACTAGAGAGAGCCAACATGACTCTCCCCGCGTGTGTGGGACTCGTCGAATGATTCAATCCTACCCAGTAAAAACCCTCCCGATCTACAACATACCAAAACATATCTCACAACATACATCAAATGGAGGGGGGGCTCATAACATGGGGGACAAAAAATGAGAAGAATGAGGAAAATGAAAGATACCCTAGCCCTAATGGCGTCGGGATCGAAAAGAACAAGAGGTGACCAAGGAGATCAGGATCGTTGCTCGAATATCCGAAGCTGCTGCACGTGTGCGAGAAATACTTGTCTCCTTTGAATGTGCACGACAATATCTCTACCGACGCTGTCGAGCATATAAGGTTTTGCATAATTCTTGTAAACATTGCACTTGTCAACGACGCTGTCTATAAACAGCCTTTCCTTTCATATCTCATTTCTTGTGTTCGCACCTCACCGCGTCACTGACACCCGTACATTCCTATACAAACAATAAACGATTGTTACAGTGTCCTTAAAGTTAGTACGATGAATTCGGGATCATTATGTAGACAGTCATGGCGAGAAACGCACTTGGCTTTTTGCCATCGTAGTGGTTTAAAGTGAAGTTGAAATTTCTACGCTTTGGGAGGTAACATTTCATAATGCAATTTCTTTCTCTACACTTGGAAAAGTTAAGGAAATTATCAATAAATGGACCATAAAATGGAATTACTTTAACGTAATATAAAGTTCTTTAATCCGATTTGATAAGGAATCTAAAATATAGGAGGCAATCTAGAAATCGGGCTGAATTTTCCCAATAATCTTTACCACAGGGAAGTCTAAATAGAAGTAACATGCCACGAAAAGATACAAATCTTATTAATTAGTTATTAACTTCTATTAATGCCATTTATTCTAGTTTATGAACTTTATCATAAACAATTTTCATTTACATTTCTAACATTGTTCAACTTCTGTTCAAGTCTTCGCCAGGCTAATGGGTTTTTGTTTTCGTCGTGTAATTATGAATCGAATATGTGAATGTCTTTTAGCAAAACGAACACTTGAATACAACGTTGTTAAATATCAAAAATAAAATATGTCTATGAAAAATGTCGTGAATGAGAATAAAACAAATATGAAGCAAATCAGAAGAAATTAATTAAAACACTATCGAAAGAAGTTTATACAGAGTAATGATATAATTAAATTATCTAAAAACGTTGTCAGGGAATACGCTTGGAGATGTGAGAGAATGATATGTAAAATAATAGTGATGCAGAGACTTTCACGTCTTTCATTTGGTCAACATTTAAAAATACTTTCGGGGGTATTAAAAATAAAAACGAAATAACAACGCGGCTTCATACCCCGAAAGTATTTTTAAATTTTGACCAAATGAATGTGTTAAGAAAAATGCATGACATAGAAAGGAGAAACAGAGAGTAGTAAACGAAGAAGATAAATTTGTTTTTTACCGAAGTGTACAAATTTAATGGGAATAATGGGACAGATAATGAAGCACAAGTAAGAAGAGATAACATCGAAAGATAGTGGATCTCACTAAACATAAAATGCAGTATGACATTAAAAATAGTAGAAAGATATGAGAATAATAAAGACAGAGCGATAAAGTATTCTACAGAGAGTAATTGTGTAGTTACTGATTTAATGAAATAAAAATCTAAAGAATGGCTGAATGATGGGAATATGAACTATCTGCTATTTCAATGCGACAGCGACGCGATAAAAACCCTCAATAGACCCTTCAAAGCAACGTATGATTCAAATACTATAGAACTTTTTAGTTTATAACAAAAATTATTAACATAAAAATACATATTAAAAATGTGAACTGTGTGACTTTCCAATCATAATTCATACCAAAAAGACAAAAGCCGAATCTGCAAATTCAAGTAGAGTATTATTGACCACATTAAAATCTGTACAGTTGCTGATGCAGAAAAGGCGCCAAAATGGAAGAGCAAGCGCAGCAGCGTTGTGAATAAATGAAGTCGGAATGGGTTGTCCAAAAATTGTCTTATATTCCCAACGCATTTAATGTCCAATATCAATTTTAATAGAAGGCATCAATTTGTTCGTGAGAAATCGCGCGAACAAAATTCCTAACATACATACATACACACATACATACGACATTGGATATAATCTCCTGGAGCCAATCCGCAAAGATCCAAAAAGAGATATCAGAACTTTTTTCGTCGGATTACAATTCTTCCCTTGAACACTCTGTATAATTGGAAAGTGAGAATTAAAGCGAAGATTCAATGAAATTTTTTCGAGTTTCATCCATATTTAAAAAGTTACTGTGTTAATTAACTGTTAAAAATGTGTTTGTGTACCTTTTGCTAGTGTGTACTGTACAATTATATGCAAGAAACATGTGAATCAATGAATTTCGATAAAAAGACGACAAATATCAATAAAAAATAACCCTATCACCAAAAAACACGAACAAAATGGAAATTAATTTTCTCGGTTTATTTCGCGTGTCGTAACTTGATGTTTGGAATTTTGTAATTTATTCTTAAACACGTGTTTCGAGTATTTCCCCAAGTGCTAGGAAGAGGGTTAGATTTTTTTAGACCGAAATTAATGATTATAAAATAAATTCATTTATAGACGTAATATCCTATTATACATTCATTTTTACGTCAAACTACCCCACAACAGGCAACGAATGTTCCCCAGGGGTCCATGGAGGGGAGAAACCCGCAATTACACGACCTTTGCGGTAGGTGGATGAGGAGATGATGTAACCAGTGTCTCGTTCTGACCGCTTTGACTCCCAGGATAGATCTGGTACTCATTTTAATCAGGCTTAGCGGGCTTGGGAATCAGTTTAGATGGACGTATTATACATTATTATTTTAAAAAAATCATTATTACGTGCGTAAAAAACGAAATTTCACGCATCTGAATACAAAGACTGGATGACTAATAATAATAAATTTATTGTCAAAAAACAGTACAAACGTGGAGGACAATGAACTAATTTACTCTCCGGAAGCAAGCAAGGGACCATCCCATCAATTCCGATCAAGGGCCCTAATGCAGAGGCGGATTCAAAAAAATTCAGCAAAAGTTCCTAGATAAGATAAAAAGTTAGCTGCGAGTTATAATACATATATAATGTCAATATGTTTGTAATTTAACGCAAATATGTTTGTAAATTTACATGTACAAGTTATTATCGAACTATAGATTATTCTGAGTATAGTGTTTAAAAATCATAAGAGTTGAAAAAACACTAAATTCACGATTTATTGTTACAATAAACACGCCCCTAGAAAAAGCCTAGAGAACCTGTATAAGAAATCCGCCTCTACCCGAAGGAAAACCGGAGCAAAACCCGGGCCAGGATGGGGCTACAGAATTAATGTACACAACCGTGCCAAAGTTGAGTACACATAACTTTCTCGATTTAAAATTCATCGTGAACGCGAAGGACGAACGTAAAAAGATATTGAAGTCGTAAAAAGATTACGATGCATATAATTAATTTCTATGACTCTACCAAGGACAGTGAAGATTGAGGTTAAAGATAAGTGTGTTCATGCTATCAAAAATTCAATGCGGGAAATATTTCCGACATACTATTATACGGAGGAGGGGGAAGAAATGTAAAAATAAAATTAAGAAAAAGAAAAAAGGTTTGACTCAACAATACAAGTGTTTGATTTTGTTAATATCAATTCGATAACAAAGTTTACGTCGAAGCGCAGTTTTCTAATTTTCATTAAAAACCAAATTAAAATTTTCCCTCGACGTTGCATTACTTCTGATTCTCGTCATAAACGGAAATTAATTTTCGTCTCGTTGATCGCGAAGGTGGCAATGAACCGGCAATCAACGTCCGCTACTTCCGCAACACAATGCGTCGCTTCGCGCTCCCCCCCCCACTTCCTTCCGTCTTTTATCTTCGAACTTCTCTCCGCGCGGACGGCTTCCGTTCGAACAAGAGATATTGGGGGCTGTTACGATACGCAAAGGAGGACAGGAGACGAAAAGAAAATAATGAAGAAATGGGACAAAATAAAAAAAAGTATAGCTCACTTTTTGATAACATAAAAACTATTTTTTAATTCTAATTGCTCATGCCTCATTTCGACACCACAAACTGTCTTCTTTCATTAATTACTAACCATAGAACAAATAAAAGATCAATCATCAAATAATTGAATCTAATGTTATATAAATATAATTGTGGAAAAATGATATAAAAATATAATTTTTGCTGCAAGTTTTCAATTCTCTTCTGCCCTAAGTGCCCTTATTGGAATTGATGGAATACGGCCCATTGCTCCCTTCCGGAGAGTAAATTAGTTTATTGTCCTCCACGTGGTCATACATGGCAGTTTGTACTGTTTTTTTGAGAATAAAGTTTGTTTATTTATTTATCTATATACAGTCGGGCCACCGTTGTTGTTGTTGGCGGTGTGTAANGTGTGTGTGTGTGTGGGGGGGGGGAGGGTAGCTGAAGAAAATCCCCTCGAGAGGAGTGAGAAGGAAAAACAGTCAAATAAAAATATTTAATCGAAAGAGACGAGTTTAATTCAAAAATATCGAGGTCAATCAAATAAACGGAGATGTGATACCGAATAGACAGAAATTGATATAAACTAACCTCTGGGGGTTAAATACACTTAATACACTCCCCCCAAGGGTGAAGTGGTGACGTGTCTATCGATTTCTTCCACTCACAGACAACTTAAAGTTACTTTCTCATCGATGGTTTAATCCAAAAGATTGATATATTCTTTTGCTGCTGAAGGCGAAACTCTAAATTGTGTTATATTAAAATTGAATTGTTACGACTTAGTAGATTTAGAATGCTATGTTTTTAAAAACTAGCAAGTAAAATCATTTTAATCATACAATGTTGATATATTTTAAGAATTTTTCCCGAGACGATTAGAATAGGAAATATCCCGAGCACCGCTGTGTCAGAAAAAACAGTACAAACTGCGTATGACCACGTGGAGGACAATAAACTAATTTACTCTTCGGAAACAAGCAAGGGACCATCCCATCAATTCCGATCAAGGTCCCACAGGCAGAGGCGGATTCAAAAATTTCAGCAAAAATTCATAGATAAGATAAAAAGTTAGCTACGTGTTATAATACTAATAGAATATCAAATTGTTTGTAATTTAACACAAAATTACATCACATGTACGAATTATTATCGAACTATATATTATTGTGAATATAGTAATTATAATTAATAAGAATTGAATATATATGGGTCAAATATAATTCTGTAAAAATAATTGAATTCATTGTAACAATTTCTTATTAGCTCTACCTGCCACCAAATTGCACAGGAATAGAGAATGTTAACTACTCCACTTAATAATATAGTGTTTATGTGACTAACTGAATCACTCACTTATTTATCGTCACAGAGCCAATACCATCAAAAATTAGAAATTTTGACAGAATGTTGTTTTTATGCAGCGTGAAAATCGAGGACCAACTATTTTCGGAATTTCCAATTTTGAAGGGGTGGATTATAGTAAAATTTTCAATATTACGCGTTTTCAAAAAATTTTACGAACTAATTTAAACTTGTAAACATTAAAATTTTGGCTTGTACACTTACACAAGAATAATACATACTGTGCTTACGCAGTCCATCTTATCTTAACCCCTACGGCCATTTTCTATTCACTTTCGATCCATGTGACCGGTGCGGGATGAGGTTTGGCAAAATATTACCTCACGAAGAAACTTAAAGTGTCACAATTAATTATTTGTAAGGATAATCCCATCCTGGCCCGGGTTTTTCTCCCATCCTGGCCCGGGTTTTTCTCCCATCCTGGCCCGGGTTTTTATCAGTTTTTCCTTCGGGTAGAGGCGGATTTCTTATACAGGTTCTCTAGGCTTTGTCTAGGGGCGTGTTTATTGTAACAATAAATCGTGAATTTAGTGTTTTTTCAACTCTTATGATTTTTAAACACTATACTCAGAATAATCTATAGTTCGATAATAACTGGTACATGTAATTTTTTGCGTAAAATTACAAACATATTGACATTATATATGTATTATAACTCGTAGCTAACTTTTTATCTTATCTAGAAATTTTTGAATCCGCCTCTGCCTTAGGGCCCTTGATCGGAATTGATGGGATGGTCCCTTGCTTGCTTCCGGAGAGTAAATTAGTGTATTGTCCTCAACGTGGTCATACGCAGTTTGTACTGTTTTTTGACAATAAATTTATTATTAGATATTCTTTTTCAGAAACAAACGTATATTTTTTCAGCTGGAAAATTAAATATCATATTTCTTTATATTTTAAAGCTTTTGTTATAATAAAAATGTTTCCTTATTATAATGTATGACGCGGTAATTCCCAACAAAAATTTTTATATTCTCTCCAAATATGCCACGTCAAATATTAATTCTGTTAGCAGATATTTATAACCCAAATTTTAGTCTCCCAAAATTCGATGAAAACTTAATGTAAAAAAATGTATTCTAACTCGTTGGTCGTAAATGAAAGCTCTGATTCATATATTAAAGAACAAAGTCGCTGGTGGGTACTTTATCAGAGATAAAGGTTATACGAATCTGAATTTTATTTAATTTTATTATTTAACATTTCTTGCCATATGAGTCACTTTGAGTCATATTAGTTCATTTCGTCTAAAAAATAATTGATTTATTTTCAACTTATTGGTATTATTTTGTTTCGAATTTTATTTTGATGTTAACTGTTAATTCACATTTGTTGTTTTCTTCGACGTTTGTCGATTGTTTGTCTTATTTTCTCTTTGCGCTGCTAACTGCGTACACGTTCTTTGCCCCTCCCTGATATCATCTCAGCCCTACGCTATTATGCGCTCTGACGTGTTGTGATGTATTTGTAATAAATACCTAATGATGTAATGAAATTCCAAACGGCATCGAATCGTTGTGTGATATTGTATTTGTATTTTCAAAATGTGCGAAGAATAACGTCTGTTTGTTTCGGTGCAAATGAGAGTTATTCATTATCCAATTAGACACAATGCGTAATGTTATTTAACTCATTCTCTTTTTGTGACGCAACAATTCAGGCGCTTTGTAACGCGGAATATAAAGAGATAATTTTCTCTTTCAGACTCCCTCATTCGAAGAACATTTCGTATTGCTTTGTGGGCCACAGATGGAATGCGAGGACAGGAACGCTCCACCCACGTTTCCCTGGAGCAACGGAAGGAAGACAGCTGCTTGGCAGGAAATTACGTTTGTTTGTTTTGTCCAAGGATCTTGTGAAATGAAAATGGCGTAAAGAATGAAAAAAAGAAAAGGTTTGAAAAGATAGTTGGGGCATTTGTGTGGTATTAGTACATTGAGGATCGAAATTCGATGCTATTGACTAGTTCAATGCTTGATATCATTTTTTACGTTCTGATGTGCTCAATAAATTATTATTAATAATAATAATAATATCTAGTGAATAAGAAAATGCATATATTTACTTGGGAACGCAAATCAAGAGGTCTAAATCAATAATATAAAAAAATAGATACAAAGGCTTATCTTTCTCTTGCTCGTCTGACGTACCAACATAAGGATCATCCCTAAACTGAAAAAAGAAAAAGCATTAAAGGGCGGCAATCTTCGGCCGAAAATAGTGACGACGTAGAACGTCGTTGTAACGTCGCCGGACGTCGGTTCCACGTCATAAAGACGACGCTTTTTGCGATGCGCTTTTGTACGAACGTGGACGCAGAGCGACGTATATATTGATGCGTTCAAATATTCTTAAGAACTGATTTTAGCTTGAATTTAAATTACATTTAATGAATAGTTTGATGCAATCATAGTTTGATACCAACAACGTCTCACTGCGCATAGTATATGATGGAAAATTGCTATTTCTGGTTTGATATCAATTTGAGTGCTTTGAAATTATGTTAACGCTGTGCGACTGTAAACGTATAGAATATTTAAGCAAAATCGTTGGAGCCGTTTTTAATAAATATTCAATACAGTTCTTTGACTTTCATGTCAAGGACAATTTGTTTTAAGTAAAAAAAAATTAGATCACCTGCATCGACAACAAGTAAATTCTACCGTAAATTACGAAATGCGAATTAAATTGGTTCATCCGTTTTCTCAGAAGCGCTGCGCACAGACGGACAGAGCGAGGGACGTCATGCGAAAAACTACTTTTTCAGAATCAGGGAAAAAAAACAAAAATATTTCTGTCGATTTCGATTTTTTTCACTATTACCAACTATACGAAGTGTATGAGAAAGTAAAGAATGGAATAAAAAAAATATTTAGTGTTTTTTCAACTCTTATGATTTTTAAACACTATACTCAGAATAATCTATAGTTCGATAATAACTTGTACATGTAAATTTACAAACATATTTGCGTTAAATTACAAACATATTGACATTATATATGTATTATAACTCGCAGCTAACTTTTTATCTTCTCTAGGAACTTATGCAAAAAAAATTAATCCGCCTCTGCCTTAGGGTCCTTGATCGGAATTGATGGAATACGTCCCTCGCTTGTTTCCGGAGAGTAAATTAGTTCATTGTCTTCCACGTGGTCATACGCAGTTTGTACTGTTTTTTGACAATAAATTTATTATAATTAAAATTTATCATTAACTGATATAACAATTAATATTAAAGTATCTTGCATGTGTATTATTTTAGATCATATCTTTACGTATTTCGAATGTGAAAAATTGTGTACATAAGAAAAAGATGAACATAATGGGTTTAAAGGGTAAAATAGATTTTGAGATAATGAAGGAAATAAATTTTTAAAAAAGTAAAGAATAGATGATGTACATAAATGAGAATAGGAAAAGAAATAGTGCAGAAAGGTTGAAAAAACAAACAAGTAAATAAATAAAGAAACTTAATTGTCAAAAGAAATAGTTCCAAACTACGCATGACCATATGAGGGATAATAAATGAAAATCTCCGGAAAGAAGCAAAGAGAGCATCCCATCAATTCTGATCAAAAGGGCCCAAGGACGGCACCGGATTTAATCCTTGATAATAATTTAATACTTTTTTTAAAAATTTAAATCAAGTACGTGCTTATCAATTTATTATTCCAAAATGAATCATATTTATGTGCTGTAAAAATTCGAGATTAAAAAGAAGAAGAGTATAAATTCACATTACAGCCACTAGCCGGAGTAAAACTGGAGAAAACCGCGCGCCAGAGATAATGCGTACCTCCCATTTCCATTTCCATTTTCTTCTCGTCTACGTGAGAGTGAATAATTCACTGACACAACCACAAGGTTACTTTTTTTTTTTTATCTCCAATCAGTTTCGTTTTTGTATCATTGTATTTTTTGTAAAAAGGAAGGAAATGTAGCTGAGTGCTATAGAAGATCATCTTCCTGAGGAGATAGGACGTGGGTGGTGGCGGTGGTGGTGGGGGCTATTTTGAGTAAAGTGGGCAACTGGGTCATAACAACAACTCGACTCACGTGAAGCATTAAGTAACAGTTATTGATGATGTTATTGACGCTAGGAGCAGTATGAGGAGAGTTCGCTTTTCTAGCATAGGGATGACTTGGTGACGAGCAAGAATGCTAACACCTGAGGCCCCAGAGGGGTTCAAACATATTAGAATTTTTTTGAATGTCTCACCTCTGACGTCAGTTGTTCTATTCCCCGATGGTGTTGTAACATCACATATTCTACGTTCACAGAGTTTCATCAGAATATTTCCGATCCCTGTGCAACGAATACATTTAGAAGAAGAAATAAAAACCATTAGAAAAAACGAACTAATTATTGAAAAGAAAGCGGACAGATATAAATCACAGAATATAGTGAATGAAAATGAAATACTATCGAGCACATCGGTTATAATTTTCCAATTTGCGTATTAATAACGGAATGAAACTTTAGGAGAGAGAAGAGTTAACCAAAACATATTGAACGAGAATTCATTTTCCTATTATTCCATTGATTGAGTTTTTACACTCTTAACACAGAACGTGATAACAAGAACAGAAAAAATTGGGAATTCATTACAATTTTTATTAATATTGTTATCGCAAAGGAAGAAACAAAGTTGGAAAATGCAACAAGTTTTCTAAGAAATATTCGATGGAAGTTATTAATAAGTAAAAATAAATTCGTAGAGAAAGATTTGAAAATATTTCGTTTGTCAGAGAGGAGGAAGAGAGTTCATTCGTCCGCGAGGTGAGAGACGACACGCGGATGGATGACCGTTGGATGAGCCAAGCGGGACGCGAGAACGAGTGTACTTTATCCTGTCAAAGCACTTGACACAAGAGATGAACCGTAACTTCGAAGCAAATCCTCAACATCCACCATTAGGACAAGCAGCAGAAGCGCGCCAGTTTCACGTTCGACGGCACCGCAACAGAATTACTCCCAGTGCGTATCGCACGTGACGTCGGCAGCGGGAACGTCGGACGTATCTGACGAATAATCTGAACGCCTTAATACGTTACGTCGTCGAATGTAATCTCAGAAAGATAGAGTCTGCTCTGGGCTCCGTACGTGACCCGGGACTAATTAAACAGACGCAACGGCGACTGTGGGTGGAGCTCCTCCGGGCAGCCGGGCAGCCGCGCAGTTTATCTAGGACGGACTATGCGGAGCAGCAGGACGCAATACCCGAGAGCGGAGGGCCGCTGGGCAGATGTACGTGCACAGACGGACAGATTGCGTTCAAGGAGATTGCTAAGGGGAGAAATGAAATATGTGACATTATTAACTCTAGAATATATAGTATTAAACAGACTCTCATCTTGTTTTAAACCTTTGCAACCTTTTCTCGTTCCCAGTTCCTTGATGAAAGGTTTGGTGAAAGGTTATCTCACGTCGATAATAAGACATTCATTAATGATAATCATAATTATTAAAAACATACAATATTTAATTGCACGTCACGAAATATAGTCATTAATAGTATAAATTCACAACGCAATTTCAAAACTTAATTATTTTTTTTGTAGTGAAAGATGAAATGAAATTAATAGAAAAATTTCCGAATTTTCTGTGTTTGAAACGTTCTCATTATTTACGTTTTTGAGTTATTCAAAAAAAAAAAATTAAAATTACCTAATCATTACGCTAATCATAAATGATTCAGAAAACTATATTACAAAAGAGAAGTAAAAATTGGTAATGAGAGTTGATGTTTAAGGAGTAATTTCGTTGAAATTGAGAAATATCTACAATTTTCACGGAAATATGAAAAATAGCTGTAATGCTTTGATTTCCACGAAAGGGTAATGAATTTCAGATTCAAGATTGAAAATACTTTTACAGTTTAATTTTATTAATTACTTTTTGTATGTAATCTTAATTGAACGTGAGCATTTTCTATATAGTACTGAATCAAAAATAATGTTGGAAATGCATGATAAATTAAATGGCGTTTCTATGTTGCTCATTGTTCTCATGAGCTATGTTGCTCAAGAGCAACATAGTAACGCCATTTAATTTATCATGCTTTGATAATGTTGCTAAAGCTCCACAATTACCAAGTAATGTCAGAAATGTTTGAAATCTCGTGGAACAGGTCTAAAAATTATAACCCTGCTTCATATTAAATCTTTCTTTTTGAATTTTGAGTTTCGTAACATGATCTACACTTTGTCACTGTGACATATTCCTCAGTTGAATGAGGACGAGGTTTGGATGGAAACCTCTGGAGAAGCGAAGTCCGGCATTGATCAAATAAATCAGGTTCTGTAGAGAAAAAAAATAAAAATAAAGGAAAATTAAATTATCTTCTAGGACAAAAATTAATACATTTTTTCTTTTCCGTCACACAAAGACCGGACTCTCCTCATCCGCAAATAAAATGTTAAGAGAGCGGTTGAATGATCCTAAACTTTTGGCTTTCCTTGCGGTGCAATCGCGAACGTTAATTGTTATAAACATTTAATGGGAAGCCATTTTCAGGAATAGTAACGATTCACTTTGGTGCATCAGGTCAAAGACAAAGTCAATGACAAAAACCATTGCACTCATATACTTTCTCATACTCGTCTCTCAGTCTGCACTAGAGAGTGACATCAAAGAACTCTATAATGAGAGGGTTGTTTTTAAAATGTTCCTCTATATTTTAATCGTCTTCATTTTACCCTAATTACAAAGTTTATTAAAGAAATAATTTTACTAGAATTTATACAAATTAATATCTAATATACAAATTAAGTTATTTCGTTTTTTGACGAGAGTAGAACATTAGCATGTATATTCCACTTCAAGATTTATTTATTTATAAATATAAAGATAATTAGGATATTATTAACGCCAGAACAAAGCAAGCAGATCATCAATATTCTTATTTAATGGAGTTAAAATTAGTTTCTTAGCAATTTGAAATTGCAAAATTATATTAAATGAAAATTAATCGGATCTACAATCAATTTTGGTAAAATAGTTAATACTGTTTGCTTTTATTTATTTTCTTATTTCGTATGGTTAATTATATATCTTGTCTAAGAATTCTGTAAGTGTTCAAATATATTATTTACAATAATATTACTTATAACGATTGAAACTGCTATAAAACATTGAATTACAGAAGAATCAGGATAAACAAGATTATTTTTCTTCACACGTTACATTCAAGACCAAAAGAACACGTAATCAGGCTAATTCTTCAAACAAAATCTGTATTCATATAAAGTAACCTCCTCACGTATTAAATAATATGCAAAAAACATATCAATAAGACACACATCAACAGCACAAGTTAACAACAACAACATCCGGCAAAAGACGCAGTGGATACATGTGCAGACACGTGACCTTGCGCAGCGTAAAGACGCAGCGTCATCGGTTGAGAGGTCACAAGTCGTGCGTAGAGGTGGCGTGGGTGGAAGGTTCGTATTACCAAAAGTGACAAAAAAAACATTTTTGATGTTTATTCATATAAATAAAAAGACTGTTTCACATATCATGAGACATACGCAGAAAGGCAATCTCCCACATTTATCGTTTATCGTAAGTCGTATTAAAAGTGTCGACGTTGTGCCTCGCACGAATATCGCTCTACTTACGATTCTGCGTCACGTATGTCCGACATCACGTATTCATACTGTCATTTACGATGCAGAAATTCTCTGTAATAGTAGTGAGAAATTTTGAACAAATTGATTAACATGGCGATGGATATATATCCTTGAATCTTATATCAGTTTGCCTGCAGTAGTAGTGGTCTTGCTAATGTTAATGGACCGTTTAAATCCTCGTTGTCAGCAGTTGGATATATTGTGATTGATAAAACACTTCACTAACTAACCTGTGACCTGTATCACACATTTCTCTGTCTCACCCTTACATCCACATTCCAGCTGCGTGTAATGTCCTTCTCGTAGAGGTAACTCAGGGATGGAATTCAGCCCCGTACTTATTTTCATGTGCGTCATGGCAAATAACCCCTTTTTTTCGTTCATATCGGGCCGCAGTGCTGACGCTGTTCAACGTATTGATCTTATGGCGTCTGTGCATAGAGTTCGTGCATTTTCCCCATCAATATTAATATAAAAGAGTACTTTTGGGTTATAAACGTCTTTTCAATTTTGAATTTAAAATTATTCACATCGATGAAATTTTAACACTTAAGCTATTTATAATATTTTCTTGATAAGTCTAGATATTTTGTAATTTCGACAAAATTCCTCATTTAAAATTATTATAATTTCTAATGTCTCCGTCCGTTTTACGATATGTTGTTCTGAATCATTTTAGGTTACAGTAATACCAAATTCAAATTCTCTTTCTAGAACACAAGACGTCGACAATATTATCAAACGAATGATTTGAACAATAAAAATTATTTGGTTCAAATTAAGATAACATTTATTGAACAAACAACAACCTAATTATGAAATTATTATCTTCTTTGTTCACAAGAGTCTCGGATTTAGTATCCACTGAAATAATCACAAAACATTTACAAATTCTTCTTTCCATTTCATCACAAAACAATTAACTTTAGAAATTGTTTGAATTTAGATCATAAAATTCGTCAAAATTAATTTATTTTGATTATTAATTCGTCATTAATACTATAACACCATACGTAACACTACAATATTATATTACCTGATTAAAGGAATATTTCGTACGTTAATGAATTTTGAACAAACAGACTAATTCTCAAGCTTACAACATCCACATTAATTATCATCGCAGCGTTTAAGACAGGTGTTATGCATATTTAGGGTTGAGCTTTGACAATCAATATCATGGCATTGCTAATTGAATAATGCAAATTGAGACTAAATGCTTGTGACAAAATAAGCTCTCGCCGCGCACGTGTCCTCGCATAAATTATCCCCAGTGTTACACACACACTTCGTTTTCCTAATTCTCAAAATGCTCCGTACATTTGCTAATGAGGGGTGTTCTATCATTAATGATAATAATAATAATAATAATAAGTCCAGCATCTCGATTAGGTAATTGACCTCTGCTACCTACTTACCCATCCTGGCCCGGGTTTTTCTCCGGTTTTCCTTCGGGTAGAGGCGGATTTCTTATACAGGTTCTCTAGGCTTTGTCTAGGGGCGTGTTTATTGTAACAATAAATCGTGAATTTAGTGTTTTTTCAACTCTTATGATTTTTTAACAGTATACTCAGAATAATCTATAGTTCGATAATAACTTGTACATGTAAATTTACAAACATATTTGCGTTAAATTACAAACATATTGACATTATATACGTATTATAACTCGCAGCTAACTTTTTATCTTATCTAGGAACTTTTGCTGAATTTTTTTGAATCCGCCTCTGCCTTAGGGCCCTTGATTGATGGAATACGTCCCTCGCTTGCTTCCGGAGAGTAAATTAGTTTATTGTCCTCCACGTGGTCATACATGGCAGTTTGTAACTGCTTTTTTGACGATAAAGTTTATTATTATTATTATTACAAACAAAGAAAAAACAAAGAATCTTCCGCTTTTATGTCCTTCCACTGAAATATGATTTGGATGAGGGAATATTCTGAAGGAGAGATGATCTAAGGTACCGAACAGACATTTGTCTGGAATATACGTAAACGAAAACTAAGCTGTGATCGAAACTCTATGCTCCCTCTCGTCGGTTACGGTTGGGAGCGAAGATGCTACAACTACGCTATTGTTGTCGGTAATTACGAGGGTAGTTTTTTTTCTTTTTTGTTTGTCAATCTCCGATGGGCTATATAAAGACTAATTTACATAACAATAATTTTATTACCGAAAGTACAACACGGTCGTACTTATTTTTCAATATAATCGCCAAAATGTTCAAAGCATTTACCGTATAGTGAGACAATGTGCTCGATTGGCTTACAGGGGGGCGAAGCGTTGCCTTTAATCGTTGTCTCCCGCTTCATAAAAGTCCACCAAAAACTCTTCTTCTTCCGTCCCCCACCCCCCACCAAAAGCGAATGCACACAGATTCCCGAAGCGAGCCGTTAAAGTTTTTAACAGGTGCTGAGAAAAAAAAGGCTACAGATTTTTGGGACCAAAAAATGAGTGTTGGGGGACGCCAATTGAAGGCGCGGTTTGGCCGTCAACGCTTCGTCGCCAACGAAGAACTTCAGGATGCCGTCAAGACGTATCTCTCCTCTCTGACTTGTTTGAAGAAGACATCGAGAAGTTTCAGTCACGATATGAACAATGTCTCAACAGTTTTGGCGGTTATGTTGAAAAATAAGTAAGACGCTGCTGACTCTTTCGGTAATAAAATTATTATGTTATGTAAATTCGTCTTTTTTAATAGGTCATCGGAGTTTGAAAAACAATCGCCCTCGTATATATTCCAATAGAGAAATATAGAAGTACGCACTTAAAAGGTATGAGATGAACCCTTGACCTAAATAATAGGATTACAATACATTATGAAATATTAATCTCCTCTCGGTGCCAAAGTGGCATCTGGCAAGCGATCCTTGGACTTGGGAGCCCTTTGGACACCAGAGCATCGACACACAACCGGAGACACGAAGGGCGGAGGGAGAAGGGCGGTTTGCAGGTCACGCGCTGATGTGGAGAGCTGTCCGCAACGCCGCAGGAGTGAGGGAGGGAGTGTTGGTTAGGATTCTGCACCACCGTCCTTCCAATCGAAACTCCTAAAAGCCACACGCCGCCGTCGTCGTCCTGTCCAACGAATACCACGTCCTTTACACTCTAAGAGAGAGAGAAAGAACTCCACACACACACACACA